>LPNX010379585.1:37093-69617 GCA_001517045.1 Pseudotsuga menziesii
GATGGTATTACAACCGTGACTAATACTACCTTTGTATTTATAGATGTAATTGTTGTGAATGTGTGATGAACATGATGGTTGTATGTGAATACGCTACTGAGGCTATGCTTCTGGGTAGATTCGGGTAGACATGATGTCGACTTACAACCTTATATTTACTATGTTTGTTGCATTATTTGATACGACCCATAGGGTCTAAGATTTCTTAACCAGTAGTTAAGATCTCTAGGTTTTAATATTCAACTATCAATGATAGGTTTGGTTGGTTAAAAAAATGATACTTGTTTTGTGACTCAGCTTTTGATTCCATAAATAGAGTTGTGATACCTAGCATATCAGTTAGTGAAAGTAATAGATTTGATTTAATTTGTTTTTAACTATATAATGTGCATGCTTTGTGGATGTTAGTAATGCTAATTAGGATATTTGATCTGTATGTTTGTTTCCACAAAATATTGAACACATTTTCTAAGTGAGTTCATAGTTAAGTTATTATAAATATTCTATTTATATAGTCTCTTAGTTGTATTATTGTATATATGTGATTTAAATCCATGAATGATTTGGTTATTGGCTTAGACATTCACAATTGGTTATGTAAACATTATTTTGTTAGAATATTTTAATTTGAATCCATTAGTTTGTATAATGTTAATATTATTAAAGTAGAAACCTTTCATAAATACTAATTGATACATATCTATACTAAATAAAAAGGATTATATCGTAATACATATATATGAGTAAGGATTTGGATGATACACTATATATATACTTATATGTTTTTATGGAATCCTTACTGTGGTTTAAATATGATAAAAATAGGTCAATTCTAGTATGATTAGATATTATGTCTACAATTAGTTTCATAAATATAGACTAAGTAAGGATCTTGGAAATAATTAATACAAATAGGAAATAGACAGTTCAATTTAGAATTAAATGATACTAATTAGAAAGATATGATTCCAATCCATTTATGTGCAATATTCAAATTTTGAAAGGAATAAGAATTCTAAAAATTTAAGCATGACATCATTAAGTTAACTGATACATACTAGGTTCTACATTAATCATGTTCAGATATAGAATTTAAAACACATTCTACAAATATGTAAACATAACTTATGAACCTGACACCGGTGTTGAGAAAAAAAAAGGTGGATAAGTTGTTCCTCCCAACCAACTCCCAGAGAAGCCAAGTTACTTGCTCCAAAACCCCCGATGTTGTCCATTGAACCACAAGAGAAACATATGTCAATGTTTCATCTCTTTCATTCAAAGATTTAATCCCCATCCAATGCTAGACTCCTCCTTCTCACGGACATACTAATGTATAGCATTTTTCCTAGGAATTGGTCATTTATGAGACTCCTTCTCTTTAGCACTTTGTGACCTCATTTTTGGGGATGTTGCCTCCTGCATCTTCATTTCTTAATCAGTGGCTTGAACCACATTTATCTTTCTCCTATGGGTTAGAAAACACTCTTTAACAAATATATCCACTTGTGTCCCCCTTCAACATATTTTATTAAATAAAAATGTTTTATTCTTGAATTTTCTGTCAAAAATAATAAAATAATAGTTCAAGTATTTTTCGGCATAATTAATAATAAATGATTAATTCATGGTGTATTACGCGAGCCTTTAGGTTTGATATCCAAATATCCAAATTTGAGTATATCTTGTTGTGAAAACACAAAGAACTTCATTTTTCCTATAAGTTAAGCATAAAGAATCCTACAAGTACACTCAATGTGAATAGAGGCACATATATAAGAAAATAGCCTATGTTGTATTAATGGAAACAAATAAAGAAGATTTTACACTATTATATCTGAATTTATATTTATATAGCACCTCCTCCAACCTCTCCTTCAACATCTCTTTGTAGACTCATGAGATCATGAAAACCAACCTTCTAAGTGTTGATGATTTGGGTTAATGTATGAGGCCCTTTATAGGATGGAGTGGTCAAACTAGCTTGGAGAGAAGGATGTATCTAGGTAGGACAAGGTGGACTAGAATATATTCATCTTACTTTGAATGGAAATGGAGGATATATTTAAAGGATAGGATGATACACCAATAATCAAACTCGGATATTGATCCTAAAACCAAGGAAAAATGGTCTAAATAGGATTTTGCTTCCTTTAGGGAGACCAAAGATTGAAAATGTTGAGATTGTTGCTCCCTAGAAGACTTGTAAGACTGACAATTGAACATAATACTCATGGTGATAAATCATGAGAACCGCGTTTTAATTGTGAAAAAGAATGACACTTAAAGATGACACTCACTAGTGACATTTTGAGGTGTAACACACATAGAGGGATTGTGGGTTGATATACTCAACCACAAGGAATAAAAACAATACATAATTGTATTTTTTGTATTCCATGTAGTTGAGTATCTCATTGACATAGGCATGTGAGCTAAGTATAATTTTCTCCTACATTACTGATCCCAAAGGCCATGTGGTTGAGTATCTGATTTGTATTATTCTATACAAAAATTGATTGTGTTATGTTGTATAATTGTAGTTTATGAGATGATGCTATGAATTATTGCATAGATTGTAGTTTTATAACTTATATTGATTGGAAATTTTATTAAACTCCTTTTTGTGACAAAACATTATCATATTTTAAGTTTATTTCCAATTTGTTGAGTCTTTATGTAATATCATGAAATAAGACTATTTATTTTTAGTTTTCATATGTAATTATTTAATTAGTGTTGAGATATAATGCTACATAAAACTTAAATTATTTTATTATTTTCTAATGTTGTTGATCAACAATATCTCAAGCACCAAGACTATTGATGAACTCGTGTTGAGCATTGAGCTTTGGAGCATCGAAACTATTATTGAGTTAACTATTGAGTAGTAAAGTTGAGGAAAACTTAGAGTCCTTGTGGATAGCTAATGTTGAGATAGAAGATCTAGAGAACCATTAACATATTATTACTATAAAAATGCATATTATTTATCTCCATTTATTCTTTCTAAGAATGCCTCAGACTCCTACTTGAAGAGGGATCAAGCCTGCAAAGTGATTTGAATGGTTCAATAGTTGACAACTAAAATAAACTAGATGTTAGGATTAAATGTTATATTATTTAATAGACTATGTGATTTTTTATATTAATTATGATTAAACTATGAGTGTTTAAAATATAATAATTAAATAGATATAACTACAAACAATTAGTTTAACTAGCGATGGAACATAATGATCAAAACTAAAGGATACAATCCTTGCTCCTTAAAGAAACTTATAAATAGCAGAGAGAGGAAATTGGAAGGGACCATTAATGGAAAAAATAAATCAATTTGGACATATATTGGTTCCCTAGTGTAAAATATTTATATCTATAAAAAAAAAGACATAAATGCAAACCTTTCCCTAGATTTATCAAATCACTTGAATATGAAGAATACTTACCTCTTGTTGAAGGTTTGCCTCATTAGTTTGAAGATTTTGAAATCCCATAGATGAAGAGAATACCTACAAAAGAATATAAAAAAACAAGAAACAAGTAGGAAAAAGATGATATGATATATATAAACAATTGACCAAGGAGAATTGTTATAAAAGAATTTACACATCATTTATCGGAAGGGAAAACCTAGATGTATTAAAAAATAGAGGAAATAATAAAACCATGATGACTTGCTATTGAAAGTCCTTTATAATGAATATTTGCATCAAAGGTAAGCTACTAAAGATCAAATGTCTCCTAATTCCTCCAACATTTGGCGTCTCTCATTCTATATCCCTATCCTATGATGGTGAGATATAATTTATAGGGAAAAAGAGATGAGAAAGGAACTAGAGTATTAAGGGAGAATGATGAGGTGGCATCCTACTAAGTTGGGAGGAAAGAAATATTTTCCCTAAATGGAAGGGATAAACCTCCACAAAGAAAAGTCTCCTCCGAGATACTTCTTAGAAATTCTCTTTTTTCACTTCGTAGAAGCACCAACACACCCTATACACAAGCAAAGTACGTTGGTGACACACTGTTTACAAGCTCGATGTGCAGTTACCTAGAAAATCCTACAAGGAAGTTAACACAAGGAGATAACCCGGCCAAAGGATTCGAATAATTCCCATGTAGAGAAGACTCTATCCTCTATATGTTTGAAATGGCTCAATCCTATGGATACGAGACATCCAATGGAACAAGTTTTTATTAGATCTAGAAGATTTGTTGTAAGGATTAATTGAAAATTATTAAAGAAGTAATATCTGACTAACCACTTAAGGACACTTAAAAAAGGTAGGATTTTTTTTGGAAATAAGATTGTTGCAAAATATAATAGATGAAAAGAACAATTGATTAACATGAAAACATGTGAATCAATATTACTCCTTTTAGCTATCTTAAGAATAACTCATCAAACAAAATTTCCAAGTATTATGTCTGAAGTATTAGAGATACTCAACAAACCCAAGAGACAATATTAATTCAAAAATCAATATTCAGAGATTTACATTTGATCATCAGTAGCATAAAAGATAACATAGACTAAACAAACACATTCAGTCAATGTACATTACATATGTCAATTCCAGTATAGAAACATCAACATAATATCCAACATATAAAATAAATCTGATAATCAATGAGCCAAACAGATTTAGGAGATAAGCTATAATTCATTAGAAACATTCAATGAATAACCATGGAACATAATATGACATAACTGCAATTTTATTAATATGCAAAACATTACAAAGGAGTAAAACCACAAACTTCCCTTTTATGTTTGAGGTAGTCTTGTCTCCTGTGCATTCCTTAAGAGTTTTCTCTGAAAAGTCCCCCTTCAACTTGAGAAATTATATCCTTAAATAAGATTACAGATTTTACAATAAAGAAAAAATTTCCCAAAATGTGGGATTACAAAATCAAATAGTTTTTAGGATTGGCTAAGGATGGAATACCATTTGGCATATAGGTCCATAATCTCATCAATCTCCTTGAAATGGGCATGCCTTAAGTGGATTTTTGTTTTATGAATTAGGGAGGAAATATCCTCCTTTTGATTTTTCTCCACTCTTTCGTGAACACCTGTATTCAAGCTATTGAGGCATGAGGAATCTTGATCCATCTCTTCAATTATGGTACCTTGAACTGACTCATTTTCTAGATTAGTTCTTTGTCATCATCGAAACATCGTTCCACCTGTTCCAACAAAAGTTTTGACGAAGCTTCCTGACTAAGAAGCCCCAAAACAGGCAAGTCCAAATAGGTTAGCAAATCTTTAGCATCTCACCACCTTGTCTCACAAATTTTATTCCCTCCATTGATCAAAGTCTCCACTGCATCATAGATACCTTCCCATGTATCAATAGTAACTTTAGTGGTTTTGGCTTGCACAGTGTCTAGGATCGGTATATCATGTGGTTTCTCTTTAATATGCTTATGCCATCTTGTCACCTGTTCAAAATATATAGATGTTCTTCTGATCCGATCATGGTGGGTTTCGAGGGTTCTAGAGTACTTAGCAAACTCTTCATACAACCCTTTCATCTCATTGAAGCAAGTGTACAGATACACCATGTTTTGTTAGAAGTATTGATACACTCTACAGAGTACATGTTTGAGTTCTTCTAACACGAAGCCTAGAAAAGAGGAGGATTTTGAGGCTAGTTACACATCTTTCACCTGCTGATTGACGGGGACAATTTGTTCTACTTGATTCTTATTCAGAACATATGCATTCCCAAGCTGTTGTTTAAGTTTTTCAACTTTCTTTTGCTTGTGCCGAACTGTTTCTTCATGCTTCTTCTTCAGTTGGTTAATTTCTTGTTTATGTTTGTGCTTTGTTGTAGACAAATCTAGTTTGGCTTTCTACAGTTCTTTTATTTCCCCCCAAGACCAAACTAAGTTGTGAGACTAAGTCAAACTTTGCACCTGCAAAGACTCCCATGGAAGCTGCTATGTTCAATGCTACTTGTTGAATGTCAGTGGTGTCTGACTTCCAAATAATCTGATTAAGAACATGTAGCTATTTGGTAGAAATTTCCTTGGCTCTCTTTTCTCCCCTCTTTACCATATATTTTTCCTTTTTTCTCCAATAGTACTTTCCCATTGATACCACTGCATCCTCTCCAAAATATGCCATTTCTTCTGATGATGAAGTGGTTTGGTGGTGGATGGTAACCAGGGGATTAGTTTGGGTTTGGTTCAAGGGAATGTCTATGCTGAGGGGAGGTATATTCATAGGAACAAAATAAGAGGTAAAAGTAAGAGATGTAAAATAATCAGATATATGAAAAACTTATTTGTGAGGAAGAGTCATCGAGCAAGAATGATTGTTCTCCTGAGAAAGTTGGGGAATTGGGGACGTTGTGATAGGGTGAGGCGGTGAAAGAGGAGGAGGATAAGTATGAATAGGTGATTTAATTGAAATTGTGGGAATTACAATAGTATATCCCATAATTGGTGAGATTTTTTTATTGGAATAGGATTGTTGGGAAGATCATGAAGCTACATACTGGGAAAACCTTGGAGATTGGGAATTGACTACAAAAGGGTGGTCAGAATAGCCTTTTGGTTAGTAGAAAGGTATTCTTCCTTGTCCATATCACTATGCACATCATGAACTTCAATATGGGCTGGGGATAAAGAAATTACCTTCTGTGTAGAAGGTTCTTGCATAAGGGCTTTCTCTTGTTTAACAACAGGGGGAAAAGGCATCGATTTCTCTTTTGTGGGATATTCTTGCATTTTAGTCTGTTCTTCGCTCACTTGAACCTTTTTTTAGGTTGAGTTTGAGCCATATATGTATGGGTTTGCAGTTGGGAGTTGATTAATTCAAGATTTCTCTTGAGTTCTACCCCTTTTCACAGTGTATCTTCCATTGTGCTAAGAAGCAAACTGGATGGGACTTCAAGGAAAGATTTACCTTTGCCCTTGGGTTGAGAAATGAGGGAAGCAATAGAACTTGATGCATTTTCTCTTTCCTCCTTTTCTATTTTCTCCTTCTGAATATTTTTCTTTATCTCGAATTTATCCTTCCTTTCATGGATAATTCTTACCTTGAGGTCCTTTTGATACTTGTATAGATAAGACTTGGTATCTGGATCCATGATTTTATTCATTTCCTCCTGAAAATATGTAGCTTCTCAAAATATCGAATCATCAGGATCATTTCCATGCACATAATGAAATTTAACGTGTTGATGAGCAAAACAATTAGCCAAATAAGCCATTGGGTCATGCATTCTCTTGGATTCCTCCCCCAAATTCATAACAGAAATTTCCTTTCCTAGTAGGGATACATGGGTGGGGTTCTTTAACACAAGAGCATTGAGAGGAATGGGAAATTTTGGCCAAGCCCTCTTCTTATTCCTAGTAAACTTAGGAAAAACCTCATCAACGACAATCTGGTAATAAAAGTATTGCAGCACCATATAATTAATGATTGTATTGCTTCCCCAAATTCTTATTGAAGAGAAATATTCTCCTAAATATCAGTTTCCATATAATAAAATTAGTTCCCTAGCACCTTCAGAGAATGCAGGAGCATAAGTCTTGAAAATTTTGAAATACATTGACCCAAGAAATAGGTCACATAGCTCATAAACCCATGGGATGAAGTTATTTTCCCACATATTGGAGCAATATATATGCACGAGCAGGTATTTCTCATCCCAATACCATTTCAGCTGAAAAATAGGAATACTATTAGAATAATCAACCCATAGTTACCTACCTTAGACATTAATTAAATCAATTTTTGTCTTATTACCTAGTCTCCTAGATTCCACTATATGCTAGTTTCCTTCTACATGACTTAGAAGTCAACACTTGCTAAAACTGAGTCATGGAGCGATAATCAATTTCAGTCTCCTTTGATGTTAATTTTGCATGTTTGATTAGCAATTTTGTGAGTGTAATTTTTCTATCTCTTGGGTTCAATTTCCACATGGTGTCAGAGCCTTTGTAGATCAATTTCTCTCCTTCCATATTGCTATTGCAGGTTCGACATCTTGACTCGGAGCATATTCTGCTGACTAAAGGGCACAATTTCTGAGCTATGAACCAATCTCAGAAGATCATCTTGACTCCATTCAATTTCTTTGAGTGGAAAGCTAAGAGTGAGATATTGTTCAGAGAGAAAGGTCTGTACAGGGTTACTATGGAAACTGAGGCATATCCCTATGTAACTGTACAGAAAATCAAATGGCACAATAGGAGGGATGAGGCCTATGGTATTTTGTGTCTAAGCATTTCAAGATACCTCCTCTTCCATATTGATCGATTGACATCATCGATTGAAGTGTGGGAGAAGATTGTAGATATTTTTGGTAAGACAGATGAGATGAGAGGACATCAAATCAAGAATGATATGATCTCCTTGAGTCCCAGTGTTGGATCGAAAATAAGGAACAACAACTAGTTTTAGCCATACTCTCGAAGTTTGGCCCTAAGTATTCAGTGTTTTTTTACCTTCCATGCCACCAAGTTGACAGCTCAAGCCTGGAATATGCCTAAGCTTGCAGAGTTCATGGAATCCCTCACACAGGAACAAGATAAGTTGGTGATGATGGACACCATCAAACATTCCAAAGACCAAGCTTTGGTTGCTGGAGATTCAAGGTTAGATTCAAGAATAAAATAAAAAAATCTAGAAATCCACATGAGCAAAAGAGAGGCAAGAACAAGTCTCAAGAGGAGCCCCAAGGTTCCAAGAAGAACTTCCAGAAGAAGAAGAACAAAGGAGAAACGAGCAGGTGTGCATACTGCAGTAAGGGCTATCATCCTGAGAGATATTGTATGAAGAAGAAAATTGACATGTTGACCCAACTCCTAGAGAATAATAACATATCCCTTACTCATTTATCAAAGAAGAGTGAAGGAGGATCAAATTCATAGGACAGAGAGAGAGTACATGCGTTGGTTGCTGGCACATTAAGCTCACCTAGCTTCATCATAGGCTCTGGAGTTTCTAGACATATGGTTTCGACAAAATAGGCATTCTCCTCTCTTGACTTGTCGAAAGGTCCACCAATAGTTTTAGGAGATGACTCTCTCATTGACATTTTGGGGAAAGGAAGGATTGATCTTGACCATGGTAAGTTCAATAATGTGTTGTACGTTCCAGGTCTTGCCTCTAATCTCTTGTCAGTGTATCATATGACTCACACTGGGTTTCCAAAGAAGGTCATCTTCTCCCCTGATGATGTTGAAATAATTGATATTTCGAATGGTAAATTCATAGAAAAAGGTGTCGTTGATCACACTTCGAAGGTATACATGTTTTCCCATTTTCTACCCTACTCAAACTCCTCTTCTCTTCTGATTCATGCTAATGAGGAAAGCAAGATTTGGCATGAAATATTTGGCCATCTTAACTACAAGTATCTTTATGGTTTGAGTGAAAATGATATGGTCATAGGGTTACCAAAGATCAAGTTTTCCAAGGGATCCTGTTAAGGTTGTATCCTAGGAAAACACCCAGAGCACAAATTTGAGAGAGCTAGTCATGAGAGAAACTCTGCACCTCTTGAGTTGATCCACAGTAACATTTCTGGTCCATTTCCTCAGATGTCCATGATTCAAGCCAAATATGCACTGACCTTCATAGATGAATTTTCCAGGTATTGTTGGGTTTACTTCCTAAAGTATAAGTATGAAGTTTTTGACCTCTTAAAAGTCTTTAAAGCCTTGGTTGAAAACTAGTCCAGGAGGAAACTCAAGATCCTCAGATCTGACAATGGTGGTGAGTATGTCAAGTCTGAGTTCATTTAGTATTGCAAATATGTAGGTATTCAAATGCATCATTTGATCTCTTACACACCACATCAAAATGGTGTTGCTGAGAGAAAGAACAGGTCACTGAAGGAGATGGCAACCTGCATGATGGAGGCTAAGATTTTTCCACCAAAGTTTTGGGCCAAGGCTATAAAATATTGATGCTACATTCAGAATAGGGTGCTTCATAAGTATCTTGATGGTATGACTCCTTTAGAATCTTGGAGTGGGCACAAGCCAGATGTGACCCATTTCAAGACTTTTGGCTCAAAGGCTTGGGCTAGAATTCCAACTAAAAAGAGAAAGGATTTGTAGCCCCAAAGCCAATAGTGCCTATTTTTTGGGTATTCTAAATATTCAAAAGGTGACAAGCTGATCAATTTGAGCACTAACAAATATTTCCTTGAAAGAAGTGTTCAGTTCCAAGAAGAGCCTTTAGTAGCAGTTAAAGTTGGAGAGTCTTCTTCAATACTAGATCCATTGATTGTACGTGGAGAGACTAATGAGTTTACTGATTCTGATATTTCTGATAATGGCGATTTGATTGCAAATCCTAACATTCCTACAAGACCAAAATGGGCAGCAAATACCATTCATGCAGCTAGGGAACTAGTTGGAAATCCTAGTGACACTAGGAGAACTAGATCTCAGTTTGAGAGTGCCCTTTGTATGAAAGATCCTTTATTTGCTGAGAAGTGATATATGATGGTTGAATCATATCCATAGACATATGAATATGCATAACATGAAAAAATATGGCAAACATCCATGAAAGAAGAATTCAGCTCGCTCCAGAAGAACAACACTTGGGAACTGGCTGATCTTCCCCCAGAGAGGAAGCTAGTTCAATGTAAGTGGGTATTCAAGACTAAGTTTGCTGCTGATGGTTCACATTTGAGATATAAGGAAATATTGGTAGCCAAGGGATACTCACAAGTACATGGTATTGACTACAATGAAACCTTTGCACCAGTGGCAAAGATGGACTCCATAAGGATAGCTTTAGCCATTGCAGCTTCGAAGCAGTGGGAGGTACATGACATGGATGTGAAGTGTTCTTTCCTAAATGGAGATCTCACTAAAGATATTTACATGCAGCAACATGAAGGGTTTATTTCTAATCCATCTTTAGTGTGCAGGTTAAAGAAATCATTGTATGGGCTCAAGCAAGCCCCCAGGGATTGGTATGCCAAGATTGATGGCTTTCTGCTGTAATTGAGTTTTGTTCGATGAAATTCTGATCCTAATGTCTATTTTAAGCTGATTCATGATTCTTTGATGATTATTTTCTTGTATGTGGATGACATTCTGATTAAAGTAAGTTCAAAGAAATATATTTCCTTCTTGAACGATGCAATGAACCATGCATTTTCTATGACAAATTTGGGATTGTTGAGCCAATTCTTGGGTCTTGAAACTCAATCCCAACATGGAATAAAAGTACATCAGTCCAATTATTCC
Source organism: Pseudotsuga menziesii (assembly GCA_001517045.1). Lineage (NCBI taxonomy): Eukaryota > Viridiplantae > Streptophyta > Pinopsida > Pinales > Pinaceae > Pseudotsuga > Pseudotsuga menziesii. The sequence continues at coordinate 48,326 of LPNX010379585.1, forward strand.
TTATATTTTCTAAACAAGTTCAACATGAAAGATTGCAAGCCAAGAAAGACTCCCTTCCTTTTAGTAGTTAAGCTTGAAGAAGCAGGTTCTTCTCCTATGGTAAATAATACACTATATAGGCAGTTGATTGGGTGTTTGATTTATCTTACAAAAACTTGACCTGATATATCTTATGCAGTTAGTGTGGCTTCAAGATACATGGATTATCCTCATGATATCCACTGGAGGGCAGCCACAAGGATCCTTAACTTTGTTGAAGGAACAAGAACTCATGGGATCTTCTACAAAGAAAAAATTGATCTTGATTTGATTGGGTTTACTGAGAGTGATTGAAAGTCAACATCAAGATATGTGTTCATGCTTACAGTAGGACTAGTTAGCTGGTCAAGAAAGAAGTAGAGTGCCATAGCACTCTCATCTACAGAAGCAGAGTATAGAGGAGTTGTAAATGCAACAACTCAATGTTTGTGGTTGCAGGGAATACTTAGAGAATGTGGCTTCGAATCAGATTTTCAACTATTATCTATTGCGATAATAAGAGCACCATTCAAATTTGCAATGATCCAATTTAGTGATAGTGAACAAAACACAATGAAATCCATATGCACTACATCAGATAGCTTATGCATGATGGCACCATTCATCTACTCTTCTTTGCATCTTCAGAATAAGTGGCAGACATATTCACCAAAGTTTTTTGTGAGAATACATTCAACAATATCAAATCACTTCTAGGGATCGCTGATCATTCTATGAAGCATGATTGATGACAATATTTCCAATTTTTTTTTCCATGTTTAAGGGAGGATTTTCCCACTGGGTTTTTGCATCTTTCCTTTGTTGTATGGACAAGCAGTATGTAAAGCGTGACTAAGCCTTGTTGCTAGGCCCTATAGTTTTCTGATATTTACTTATAAAGTAAGGCTTAAGGGGGGGTGTTAGAATAATCAACCCATAGTTACCTACCTTAGACATTAATTAAATCAATTTTTGTCTTATTACCTAGTCTCCTAGATTCCACTCTATGCTAGTTGCCTTCTACATGAATTAGAAATCAACACTTGGTAAAAATGAGTCATGGAGCACTTAGGAAGCCTCCTGGAAACCATATTTAGCATGTCTGATTTATTCCAGATCCTCCAAAGCGCATATCAGCTTTTTCTGAAAAGCTGCCTGTTTTATTGAGAATTAAGGAAAAAGGAAAAGCTAGACTAGGTGTAGTTGACTTGTTTTTTTCCCACATCATCCTCCCTCCTTTTCTCCTAATAAAATCATGTATGATTTTTCTTTCCATCCCTCATTATCTTGCGTACTTGACTTATTTGATTCGTGATCATCTTGGTGGATTTGGAAACTACTTTATGCACTTATGGGGGATTTGACTAGATTTAGTAAGCCTACTTTTTGACCTTTTCGAATGGAATCCTTATGAATTAAAATATCTCATGTAATTATATATTGCATCAGCCTATTACTTCACAAGTTTGGCTATTGTACACTTATTCAATACAGATTAGTGTTATGCTCCAATTTAAGTCTCCCTTGATGTTAATTTTGCATGTTTGATTAGCAATTTTGTGAGTGTAATTGTTCTATCTATTGAGTTAAATTTCCACATGGTATTAGATCCTTTGTAGATCAATTTATCTCCTTCCATATTGCTATTTCATTTTTGAAATCTTGACTGGGAGCATATTCTGCTGACTAAAGGGCACAATTTTGAGCTATGGACCAAACTCATAAGATCATCTTGACTCCATTCAATTTCTTTAAGTGGAAAACTAATATGGAGATATTGTTGAGAACAAAAGGTATCTACAAGGTTACTATGGAAACTAAGGCAGAGCCCAATGCAGTTGTAGAGAAAATCAAATGGCACAACAGGAGGGATGAGGCCTATGGTATTTTGTGTCTAAGCATTTCAAGAGACCTCCTCTTTCATCTTGATGGATTGACATCATCGAATGAAGTCTGGGAGAAGCTTGTAGATATTTTTGGTAAGACAGATGAGATGAGAGGACATCCAATTGAGAATGACCTAATCTCCTTAAGTCCCAGTAGCTTCGAATCCTTGCAACTCTAATTTTCCAAGTTTAAAGCCCTGGTTTTGTAGCTAAAACAATGTGGGATCAAAAACAAGGAAGAGAAACTAGTTTTTTCCATACTCTCAAAGCTTGTCCCTGACTATTCAGTGTTTTTTTTGACCTTCCATGCCACTAATTTGACAGCTCGAGCCTGGAATATGCCTAATATTGTAAAGTTCATGGAATCCTTCACACGGGAACAAGATAAGTTGGTGATGATGGGAACCATCAAACATTCCAAAGACCAATCTTTGGTTGCTGGAGATTCAAGGGTGGATTCAAAAAGCAAGAAAAAATCTGAAACATCACCTGAGAAAAACAAAGACAAGAACAAGTCTCAAGAGGAGCCCCAAGGTTCCAAGAAGAAATTCCAGAAGAAGAAGAACAAAGGAGAAATGAGAAAGTGTGCATACTGCAGTAAGGGCTATCATCCTGAGAGCTCTTGTTTGAAGAACAAAATTGACATGTTGACCCAACACCTGGAGAATAATAACATCTCCCTTCCTGATTGCTCAAATAAGAGGAAAGGAGGATCAAATTCAGAGGAGAGAGAGAGAGAGTACATGCCTTTGTTGCTAGCATGTTATACCCAAATCCCGTCACCACCATGTGATAATATTTTTGACCTACATATTTTCCCTTAATCCTAGAACTTGGAGTGGAAACCCATGATGTTTGTCAATCTTACATGAAAATACTCAGCACCGCACTTTCCCTATTAACCATGAGTGGTACCTTGCTTGCACCGCCTTTATCCTATTTTCCATAAGCGGTGCCAATGCCTATGGTCTTTTGTCCATAATCGTTTCTTATCTAAACCACTCTGTCATAAGAGGAGAAAAGCAATACCCTAGGTAAAATGGGAAAAATAGAAGTTTCTCAAGGCTTCTAGATCATGAGCCTCATGTCCTCCCTTATCTCTATCATAGTGGGTCAGTTGAGCTCGATATCCCCCATCATAGGATCTTAGAGGCCACCTCATCAACAAATCTCTCAACCATTCCTATCCATTGATCCTTATAAATACAAGCTCATGTCCATGGTTGAGGGGGAGAACTATAGAGGTATTGTTATGCTGTTGGATTGACTACTTGGCCCAAGCCATTTGAGAGCATAGAGAGAAAAGTTGGAGCTTATGGGGATGAGATGTTGGTTTCATGGAGATGCATGTCAACACTAAGGCTTAATTGGCTGTGAAATTCTCATACATCTTAATGCAAAGATGATTTCCATCCCACATTACTGTTTTTTTGATTTCGCATGTACATGTTGTTAGATTCCTTACTCACTAACATGGATAAGTAGATGATGTTCTAGTATCTTTGATGTGTTTCCATGTTTGATCTGGATGTAGGTACACAGGTTCACTATCGAAGCATCATTCTAGGTGTCTATGACATCCAAGGAGGGTCTTAATCCTTTGTTGTTCACTCATTTGTTCTGGATCTGAACCATTCAGACCAGAGGAACAACTTATGTCCACAGAAGGTGAAATATTCCTGCTTACAAATCTAGAGACTCCGCCAAGGAAAAGATATATATATCAGTTGATCCGATATTCTTGAGTTCTTCAACTCTTGTCTGAATTGAGGCTCCATCTCCAACTCTCTTTAGTCAGATATGCTATCCGACTCAGTGTATTTTGGTTTGAAACTTCTAGATCTGTCTCGATCTGAATTATTTTGACCTTTTATGCTCTTTTTTACTCTCAATCTATCAATTCTTACCTTGATCTGATCTTTTTCTAACTTGATATGTCGTTCTCCTTTGTATTTTGGATTTATATAGGGAACTGCTCTTATGCAGTTGGTGAGAAGTAGTGACATCGCCTGAATTTAGTTAGCAGCACGCGGTACCACCGCCTGAGTCCTGTTGGCGAGAAGTGGTGATGGTCCACAAGCGCTCTGTCAAGACCCCTACAGCGTGCTGCCAGGTAAGCCTTATTACAAGACCACTTTTTCTCATTTTCGAAAAAACATTTGAGTTGATTTGCTTTCATCCCTGCATTTTGAGGCTTGTGTATTAGAATCTAATGCTTGTGGTTTGAAATTTTATGGTTAAAGATTGGTTTGATTTATAAATTCAAAAGCTAGATTACACTTATTGATTGTTCATTCACTTATGTGCTCGTTGGTTGTGATTGTGAAAGGATTTCTTGTGTTTTGAAAAGCTTAGGGTGTTAGTAAGATCTCTTTTCATTTATGTTATATATATTGAAAGAAAAACATTTGATTAGCATCTTGGTTTCATTTTTTTTTTCATAGAGAACTTATTTTTCCTCCTTTAGAAAAGAATTTTTTTTACTATGATTAGGTTATTGTAACCATTGAGCATTAGACATTGGATCTCTGATTGGACTTATAATATTTCAGGCTCTTTATGTTCTTTTGTCTCTTATGCATTTAGTACTATCTCATCAAAATAGAAACTATGGTAGTTTTAAGTTAGATTTATCTATGTTTTAAGAAAAATTGAAAAATAGAGTGCATATGCATGTAGTGTGATTCTTGTTTTTTTTTTAGGAAAAGAGACTCTTCCCCTTTTATTACTTTCCGAAAAGAGAAATCGGTTTGGAAAGTGTTTCTTGTCTTTGATTTTGTGTTCAAGATTGTTGTTTGGAAACATTTTTGGTTTTGAAACAAAAGAAAATACTCTCTTTCCCTCCCATAGGTAGGCATACTGAACGGTAAAATGAAATATTTGCATATGCATATTGCATGGTTTTACTTTTTCTATCAAAACTCCATGCATTCACTACAACAAAAACTGGATTTAGCGTCTCTTTTTGCATCCATTTTTGTGTCTAGACCATCTTTAAGTGTATTTTTCTTCATTTTTTGGACAAAATGGTGCAGTTTCATAGGTTGGTTCTGTTTTAGGCATTTTTTGCGTCCTTTTTCTAAATATGGTGCAAATTGTGACATTATTTGCACCGAGTTTTGCACCTAGTTATGTGCCAGGTTTTGCGACAGGTTTTGAGCCTAGTTTTGCACCTAATTTTGAGCCTAGTTTGTACATCTACTCTTGTTGCGCCCCCTTTTTACGTCCATGTTTTGCTCAACTTTTACACCCTTGTTTTCATCCACTTTTGTATCCTTTTTTACATCCACTTCTGCTTCTTTTTTTTGCATCCCTTCCTACACCAAGTTTTGCATCAAATTTTACATCATGTTTTGAGTCTTGTTTTGCATCTTGTTTTGTTTCAACCATTTTTGCATCCACTTTTTCGTCCCCTTTTGCACCCACATTTTCATCCCTTTTTCCATCCCATTTTGCATCCATGTTTATGTCTTTTTTTGCATCTACTATTGCATCCACTTTTGTCACATCTCGATTCACACCCATTTTTGTGCCTACGTTTACACCCACTTTTGCTTCAACTTTTGCATCCAAGTTTGCATCTTTTTTTGTATCCAATTTTACATCAATTATTGCATCCCTTTTTGCATCCATTTTTGCATCCACTTTTGCATCAGGTTTTGTGTTGGGTGTTACAACTACTTTTGCATCTACTTTTGTTGCATCCACTTTCGCATCCAATTTTGTATCCAATTTTACATCCATGGTTGTATCCAATTTTGAGCCACTTTTTTCATCATGTTTTTCTTCCATGTTTGCATCTTTTTTTGCATCCACTTTTGCATCACCTTTTGCATCCATTTTTGGTGCACCCCATTATGCGCCCACTTTTGCGCCTACTTTTGTTGCATCCATGTTTGCATCCTTTTTTGCATCCATGTTTTTATCCACTTTTGCATCCAATTTACACCTAGATGTTGAACATACACTAGTGGAAAATGAGAGATTAGTGACCAGGAGACCAAAACTTTTGGTCACCACAGTCTCCTGAAAGAAACAAATGACCAAAATTGATAATTCTAAGTGAGTTGACTAAAAATGACCAAGATAAATGACCACTTTTGGTCACGGGATAGAAACCAACTAAAAATGACCAAATTTGATCACAAGATATGTAGACTTCAAATGACTAGATAACAATTGGTCATTTATTTGGTCATTTTTAGTTGTGTCACTTCGACACTGGAAAAAATTACTAATTTGAGAATGCATTTGTACATTTTACTAAATTCTAACATTGCATATGGATTCAGAGATCCCCTTAAGGGAGTCTCTGAATCCATCTACAGTGTTCGAATTTAGTAAATTAATAATGTACTGTCACAACTCAACATGAATCGACCAAATTAATATATATAAAATACATACTGGTTAATATTATTATTGTATATATAATGACGCCAAACATATTATATTGTTATATTATGATATATAAACACACATATCTATATATTATAATATAGCTATACATTATTAAATATAAAATAAATAACAAAACCATATTAAAAAAAAATAAACACAAGAAAAACACAAAAGAATGACACATAACAAAAACACGACCCATACAACAAAACACCTTTCCATTTCGAAAAAGACCGAATATCATCTTTCTATTTTGACAATGACCTAATATCATGTGTCACAACTCAACAACTTGGAATCCCCTTATGTGTATTGAGCAAGAACACGTGCTCTTTATTGAGTTCTCTAATAGAATAAAATCGATGTCATGAAATTCAAACTAGTGCCATAGTGTTACAATTTACTAGATTTTAATGTTGCGTAGATGGATTCAAAGACCCATTTCTAGGGGGTCTCTAAATCCATCTGTAATGTTAAATTTTAGTCAACTATAAAAAAGTATTGTCAAAATTGCAATTTTCCATTAGTGAATTTCCTCTTAGAAAGGGATCATATAATTATTATATATTGTAGCTAATATCTAATATTAATATACTATAGTTATATATATTCATATGCTTAATTTTATATTATTTGCATTTATATAATAAGTTAATATATCTTATAATATAGTTAATATATATAAACATATTATAATTATATATTATATTATATATAATATCTTTAATATTAAAGATTAAATAAAAATAAAAAAAACTAAAACAAAAACAACAAAACAAACACATTGAAAGTCTCCAAAATTAAGAGGCTTTGGAGGGAAGGGTTAGACATGAGAGGCCATGGAGGGAGGGTTTGTAATGGAATGGCACAGGCCTTGGGATCTCAATTGTTTTAGATTGTTATAAGGATCAAGGAATTGAAAACCCTAATGTGGGCTCTACTAATTTTGCGTTTAAGAGGGTCTTGGGGTTTCATTTGCGATATAAACTTCAAAAAGATTTCAAGGTTTGAATCTAACGTTTTAATGGCTCAAGTATTAGAGGGCTAGTACAAGCAAATGCTAGTAATTACTCGCTCCTATATCACAGCTTTGATTCTCAACACTTTCGAGTGATCCCTCGATGTACGCATGTCAAATGTCAGTGTATTGTTTCCATGATTTTTTTTTGTCAAGTAACGATTTAGCCTTTATTTGCTGAAGATTGTTTTGTGTAGATATTTGTTTTATATATAGATCTTTATTTATTCAATTTTATTTCAAGGCGTATCCATCGTCTATCATGAATGCATTTTCTTTTTGTTTTGATTGAATAGTGGGGGATACAATGGTGGGTCATGGCCGTGAAATATATATATAGATATATATATACTTTGTCTGTCAGAAATGGTGGGGGAGGTGGGGCAGCCAAGAATTGGTGGAGTTCAGGTGCCAAACCGAACAAAAGAGCCATGATTACAATGGCATCTGCTGGGAACCATGATATATAAGGCATGGTTGATTGTGGGGGAGTTGTGTGAGTTGTTGGTGGTTATATCAAGTTGTGGGTGGCAAGGGATCATCAACCTCCACCACAAACTTTAGTGACAAGAAATAAATAGAGGGTGTATTCGATATCTAGATCTCAAACAGAGGAGAGAAGGCTCAGGTAACTATGACCATGACGAGTGCAATTCGGTCTGCATGCAATGAAATTAGGGGGAAATATAAAGGAATGAAGCGCTGCCACAAAGCTTCGCCCAGATCCATCAATTCACATTCCATTCATTCTCTTACAAGGAAATGCTAACCGCACACCTGAAGACGCCATTTTCACGAATCCCTTGCTTATGGAAACTGATTGAAGATTCCATATTGGTTATCCGATAAATGGATCTGATATTTCCAAATTTCCAAGCATGTAGACTACCATTATTGTAAATAAATTCTATATCTATATATACGATATTCTATAATAAGAAATGATCTATACATACATTGAGAGTAATTTCTGAATTGCATGCAAATATTGTTATGTTCCTGACTGTTCTTAACTGTACAAAAGTATCCATAGTGCACACCACACAACTAAACATACTCACACTACTACATATGGCTAAAAGTCCCACGAAAGTTTGCCACGAAAGTTAAAATCAAATTTTTCGTGGAAAAATAGTTTAAAATTTAAAAAAAAAATGAAAATGTCCCCGATGATCATCGCTATAGCGATGCATAGTCCATAAAGTTTCTATAGCGACATACATTCATCACTATGGCAATGGGCGTTCATCAACAAAGATGCACATAGTGGCTTTGCATGCTTTTTGGTGAGGATAAGCATGTTGACTTTCTATTAGAGGGAGAGATGACGAATTTGACAATAGTGCCCATACACCCTTTCTCATCTAAAAGATCTATCAACATAATTAATACTTTCAAATATAAATAATTAAATATAAAGAAACTAATAATTCCATAAGATCCCACCATGACTTTGACGTGATTTAATTTTTAATATCAATAATTTCTCAATTATAACTAGCAATTGCCCCCAAAAGGTGCAATAATATGCCAATAGATTGTTGTTGGATGGTGAAATTGTGAAAAGGGTAAACTAAAATGGAATTGGTGTTTTAGGGAAAAAAAAAACCCAAAAAAGGTGCATGGACTAAGGTTTTGCAATAATTTAGAGTTGGCCTTCTACCCTAAGTACCATCACAAATAGATTACCACTCTTGCAAGGAAGTCCAAGGAAGGGTCAACTTTTAAAATCCCTTCTAGGATATCACAAATAGGCACTCAAATATTAAATGTAGACAAAGTTAGCCACAAACTGAATGTAATAAGTGTTTTCGTGCAGTTATGTCACCCAAAGCTCGAAAAACCTCTTTCTAAAGAGAGTATTTCTATGAAATTATTAGTATTTCTAAATTGTTAATCATCAAGAAAAATTAAAAGGAAATCAACACATCGATTCACTCCTTTTGATTGTGTTTCATATTTTCCCAACAATTTAGAAATAAATTAGCTCACACTTTCCAAGTTTTTGTAATGCTTTTCCTCTTATTCTCTGAGGGGAATATTATCTTGATCTTCATGTGCTTCAAATTTAGAATATTCTCAACCAAAATCAAAATTGTTGAAACCATGGCTCCCAAAACAATTTTAACAAACATGATTGAAAAAATATTGGGGACACGCAATTTGTCTCCCTAGAGATTTGAAGTAAGCTTTAAATAGTTGCTTATTTCCAGAAAACAAGTGAACACTGAGCTAGGTGTTTCACTGATATGTGACACTCATGGAGATCCTCAATGTGTCTTTCACAATGCTTGAAACCCCTCCTCATCTCTAAAACTCGACATATAGAAACATAATATTGAAACAACACATATGTAGGAGAATTGGCTACGATACATGGTATCCTTCCTCATATCAAATACAAATTGACTAGTCATCAATTATATATGGTGGATCCCAATTCATGCTCTCCCACATGAACAAGACCATCCCATCACCATTAGTTTATTTATGTTAGCCTAAAGGTTCATGGTGCAAAGAAGTACCATCTATACATGCTTGAGGCATTGCATCTTGCCTTTGTTGTTAAGGCACCTTTAACAAAATTCTCTTTGGGCTTAGGATTCCACTTGTCCATTGTGTTGATTTTCTTTTCAAACATTAATTTCAAATTCTTTATCATGGGAAGTGGCTTAGAATAGTGACTCCCCCATTTTTCCATATTTGTCATTTTTATAATTTTGATGTCAAGTTCGCATAATGATCGAAAATGGTATTTTCCTTTGAGAGACCTAAAAAGAAGATATCAATTCAAAGTTTTTTGTGAGAAGTGGGGATCTTTATAATTTCCTAGCCAATTGATTACTTTGAGTTAAATGCTATTGTTTGAATAGAGATCTTTACAACAAGATTTATAAAGTAATTGTGATATTTCTTAAGTCAAACAAGTATGCACATATAAACTTGGTTTAACCATTCAAAATGGAGCATGAGAAACCATATGGTGTTTGAAAAAAAATCTTTCCAAGAAAATTTATGAAATAATTGAGATATCTCTTAAGCCAAACAAATAGACACCGATACAATTGGTATCATGATAAAGTCCCAAAAAGCACATTTAAGAGGTCACCCACTCTAATCAATATGTTGTTCAATGAAAACTAAGGGGAATTTGAAAGGAAAACTTTATATGTTTTCGAAAAATTATTGTATTCAAATATTAAATGGTTGAAATTTTATTATTACATAGGTAAAAAAAATTATAAATTTTTTTGTATCCATTTGATAAGTCCATGTACTTTGAGCCATACATTACTATCTCTAAGGTAATCGTTATCCATTATTATTATTAAGTTCTGAAATTTAATTTGGATTATAGAAATTGAAGCTTTATTATCCCCCATACGATGGCATAAGGCTTTGGATTCAGTTTGGGCAATATATTGTATGCATCACATTCCCTAGGATGGAAAGTATACATGCATGTAAAAACGGAACTTTAAATTATGCATTCAAAACATGTTGCATGTATTGATTCACAAAGTGTTTTATTGTTGTAGAATGGGCCTCAACTCGCAATAACACCAAAAAACGTCCTTCAATCTAATGTCTACCCATATGTAGACTTATAGGTTGGAAATGTATTACTAGTCTTATAATATATTTCGATAAAAAAATATTGAGAAATTACAAAATGAAATCGAGATTGTAAGAAATTACAAAATGAGATTGAGAATATAAGAAATACTCACATAGCTTGGGAGGGATTTGGATGGGTTTGCTTTATTAGATGTTCTTACTTGTAAAGTATACGCTTGAAACATGAAACACCAGGTATTGTATTCATTATGTTTGCAACATTGAATATTAGGTAATTTTAAGTTGAAAATCGTAAATATTAATAGTTATTTCAAGTTTTAGAAAATTACATGAGAGAACATACATGCACCTCTACAATGAGCCTTCTTGGGATGTACTTGTATTTGCAAGAGGACAATGTTCAACCCTTTTAAGAGATAAAGGAATGCAATAAAGGAATGAAATGCAGTAATGTTTTCGGACTACTACCAAACAATTAAGTGGTAATTTGTGATTGGACTACTACCAAATAGTTAAGTGGTAATTTGTGATTGATATGAAATATAGATAACTTGATGAATAAAGGAAAATAACACCATGATCTAGAGCTGTAGCCCTCTTAAAAAGACCGTCCAAGCTATAATGCTTGGAAGAAATAAGCACAATATATTGTTTTAGTAAACTATAAATTCAAATATGAGCAATAATGAATTTTGAAAACATGTCTCTAAGATTCATTTGTGTCAAAGAGGTTACCTTTTTTATATATTGCCATACAAAATACAAAAATGTAGAATAATGACTACCTATCATATATAATTAAAATAAAAAATTTAACTTAATTATATTGTTTTCCAACAACCTTCATTGTATAGTACACTATCTATATTCATGTTAAAGTCAATTACTTTGTTTTCCAACCAACTCAATTGTATAATGAAATACTTATATTCATGTTAAAGTTAAACAATATTCACTAATAAGCACAACCTTTGATTGTATTTAAAACTTTTACCATATAAACAACTCTAGCTTAACATTTGGATAATATATTATAAAACCTGTAGAGCATGTCATTAACTATTTAGTAAGAGAAACTTCAATGATTTTGTAAAACTTTTATATATATACATACATACATACATGCATACATACATACATACATAAATACATACATACATATATATATAATATTTTTTATTTAAATATTATACTTATAAGTTAAAAATAATGTAAATATTAAAAAGTTCATACATATAGTTAGTTATGGAAATCATAATAAATAATAATTAAATGAAGTTTTATTTTTAGTTTTTTTATAGAAAAAGTAACAAGCATAATTGAATGTTTTATGAATTTCAATTTTTCAAATTCATAATTGTTGAAATATGTTACGCAATCTTTATCAAAATTGTAATTTTGAATTGATAAAACTTTTATTTTTAATGTAATATAGAGTCAACACCAATTTTTTATATATGGAATTTTATCTATTCAAAATGATTTTAACAAGATCTCAAGTTAAGCTCAGAGTGTTTGCATGGTTGCTAATTTGAGATTTGTGTGGCATTGCTTTCCAATACCTTTGTTCATATTAAAGATGCCAAAATGTTGAATCCTATTGTATATTATGATTTGCTTCAAGACATTATAGGCATTGTATATACCCTTTCTTTACTAATTTTTTTCAATGTAAATAAATTTATGTGAATATAAAAAGTATTTTTCAAAAGCAATGCCAAGAGGCCTCAGACGTGCTTCATACACTCTTCCAATAGCAAGTTGGTTGTTGTAAACAAAGCTCTTATAATAATCTTTTGAATGACAAACAAACCATCCAACATTTAAAAATGCTTTGGCCAACTTGACCATACCATGGCCCTAGGCCCAAAATAATTAATCAAATTTCAATTGTTGTGGAGTCACCAAGCAAAGCACACTCTTTCTGTCATTGTAATCCCTACCTGCCCTTGTTCATCCCCATGTGAACACGATACTCCAATAAAGTAAAATCTAATTCCGATGCATCAAATCACTTTAGGTAGACAAAAAAATCCAATGGACACAGACCTTTACAAACAATGGAGCCTCATGTACAGGCTTCAAATTTGAAGCCTTGAGAGCCCTTCAAAAGCCATTTTAAATGTCATAGAAGGCCACAAGGAATTTTACCATGCAAAAAAAAAAATAGTTTCATTTCCAGCACTTCAATAATGAAATTAAGCCTCGATAAATATGCAAAGAAGGGCAGCTACAAAATTTCCATATCCAGGGATTCAGTGGACTATGGGAGGGTCGGGACTCTGAGTCTTCCCAAGTGCCCTTGAATAGTCGGATCATGGATGAGGATATCAGTCCCAATCGACACAGACCAGTACGGTGGGCCACTGGGCTGCCTAGTGCCAAGTTCAAGTCGGTGAGTCATGATTGTGACTCATTATTTGATGTTAACTTTCAAAGCATTTAATGGCATTAGAATGCATTACTGATTCACCAATATTCATTAAATCTTGGTATGAGATGATTCCATCTACCAACTCGATTTTCCATCTGTCATCTTATTGTTCACCGAGTCACGTGATCTCACAACTTACAAATCACTTGAGTATTTTAGTATATGATGTGAAATTAAATACTCATATGAGTCATATCTATGGATGGTGAATTTATTTGATAACCCTCCACTATCAAGGATCCGTAAAGAAAAAATAATGGTGTTGTTTTTTGGGTTACAATTTACAAGTTGCAATTTGCAATGCACTGAGAAATATTTGCTAGATTTGAACCTAACTTGGTCCAATGGGTATGTAAGTTTCAAGACCAAGGTTTCACCCAGTGCTAGACATTTCTATTATGGCCGCCACAAGATTCGGATGATGGATCTTTGGTAGGAGGCTAGTATCATGCCGCCCTTTGTTTGTGCTCATGAATCATATCCTATACTAGTTAGTCCAGGATTCTAGGATTTATTCCAATTTACATTCATTTATTGGGGTCAAAATCATTTGAATCAACACTCCCCATCTCCCACGGTCCACCTAGGATGCTTAGTCTACCTGTCCCATCAAAGGAAGGGGGTTAGACAGTAGAGATAAAGGCAACTAGAATGGAGGGCCATCTAGAGAGAATGGTTGTACAATATGCATATAGTCATCTCTAAAAGAAACGAAATAACTTGTCATATACCTAACTAAATATTATCATTACTTAATTTTTCGGGATGCTTACACAATAAATATTGCACCCGAGCTGTTTATGAGGGTTTCCTATGTCTAAAATGGCTTCGATTTTGAGAGGCTCATTCCCATCATTATAGCACCAGTGGGTTTCTCTTGCAAATATCGTTATTATATCTCCCCTCCTCACTCAACTCACCTTTTGACTTGAATCCTCTTCTTCTTCTTCTTATTCTTCCCGTGGGATCTCTGATCTATGCCCTGAGCGCCCTCATAATGAAGAATGATCTCTGAAAATCTCTGGAAACCTCAGGAAAACAATACCTAGTTTTCCCTCACCTGCACAGATATATCTATGTTATGTAGAACAATTATAAAATGATTTGCCTACCTTGGGAAAATTAGAACAATGTACAATACAAAAACATGCATTTGCCTACCTTGGGAAAGGTAAACCAACTTAGAAGCGTCGAGAAATTGTGGAATTGAGATGGCATTGCTTCCAATCATATTTCTATAGAAGGAAATGGTTGCACACTCTAATTCCTTGTTTTCATCTACAGTGGGAAAATCGAAGGTTCCACCTTTTTCATAGGTAGGAGCAAGAGAAGCAAAGGTAGAACGTTAGGTAGGCTAGATTGAGCTTCCCCAAACTTAAAAATATTGGTGAAGTTTGTGAAAAAAAAATATATTTTGGGTTTATGAGTATAGGACAGTCATAGGTCGAGACTCAGACTCTCAACTCTCCAATTATATGCTTCAGTGTCTCCATAATTTCTATTTCCTCCAGAAGATTATGCAGAGCTAAGCTATCGACTTGGTTGTCATGAATTTACAGGTATGTATAGCATTTTACAATTGTGTAACATTTTATATGTGGATAAAAGTTAAATCTGTTTCTTGTTGGAGTTCCTTCTAGTTCTATAAATATAAGGGTTTCATTAGAGGAAATTTCAACTCAAAATGCGCCTTTTAACTTTGATTCAAATTCCATGTCATCATGTGTTAGCCAATGAAATTGCTTTAAATTTGAAATACCGTATAGGTCTTAAACACTTTTTTAATATAAATTTGGGGATAGGTATGATAAAAAAAAACTACTTTTTTGTTTGTATTTTCGACATATATCTCCGTGTTTTTACTCAAATTTTGATCGGGAGAGCTCGTTGGATGCAGAATTGAATTACTCATCCAACGAGTACCCACTCAGCATACTTTTGATGGACCTCACTACCCCAAAAACAAGAAATACCTGAAAAATGTGATGATGATGTCATCATCACGTTTTTTCAGGTATTTCTTGTTTTTGGGGTAGCAGGGTGCGTCAAAAGTATGCCGAGTGTGTACTCATTGGATAAGGAATTGAATTCTGCATTCAACAAGCTCTCCTGATCAAAATTTGAGTAAAAAAACAGGGAGATATATCGAAAATACAAACAAAAATGTAGTTTTTTCTTTTCTTCCTCCAAAATTAATAAATATTAATTTATTATTTTAACTATTATTTTATTGATTTTTTTTAGGAGGCCCATTTTGAGTTGAAATTTCCTCTATTGAAAATTTCTCCATCCAAAATGTTGTTTGAAATTTGTAATGTATTATGCGATTGCGTTTCTACTAGACTAAGTCTCGAATACTCAATAGATGTAACCTTAAGAAACCCAGTATTTAAATGAAATTAGAACCAAAATAATCTATACTTTTCATAGTCTAGGACCACAACTTCGTTTGGGCAGAGGAGCAAGAAGAAAGTGCCTTGTATTTGAGTTCCAGATCCGTCAATACTATTTATCTACCGTGAATTCTAAACATTAGGTTGAAAGAAAAAACAATATTTGAATATAAGTGTTTGAATTGTTCCAATTTCCTTAATGAAATCCAATAGTTGAAAGGTTAAAATATTTAACTATAAATGTTGTAGACTTTGACCCCTTCATTTTCCTGCCAGCCTTCTAATAATGTAAACAAGAAGTACAAATTGTCTACTAATATATCTAAACAAGGGAATCCCTCGACGGACATTCATGAATGAGGGACTGGGAGTGCAATGATCTAGCGAAGAACATGATTTCAACATCCTCGTTGTTGCAAACCTCCCGAACGTGTGTGTATGATTCATCTTCCTTCTTGAATTTGGTAGAAACTAGACACTCAACTTGTAGTGATATTTGTTGGAGAATTTAAAGTTCTTCCTTATAGTGGACTAATAAATACTTAACCTTTTCGACAGGGTTGATAAAATCGATATAGATTGGAGGGACTATCCATAATCTACCTAAAATTAAGGATTTGTTTGATCACTTTGAATTGGGTTATAAACTGGATATACATTGGAGGGACTATCCATAATCCACCGAAAATTGGGGCCTTTGTTTGATCAATTTGATTTGAGCATGTGGGGAGGACATGATTCAATTCTAAAAATAAGTGCTGAATTTAGGGTTAGTAAAAATGTTTCTCCCTGAAAGCATTAGGTATTACATTTTGGGGTTTTTATTTTAGGTAGGCCTAATCACACTTGACCAATAGAGCCACCATCAAGCTCAATATATCCTCCATCCCTTCAAAGGTCCTTCTTATTTTATCAACAACCTAACAACCTAGTATTTCACCACCCTGACAGAATTGTCCCTTATCTAAGTTCAATAAACGATATGCTCTGACGACCGGAAGAATACATGGTTACCTCACTAATTCCATGTAAATGTTGAATCACTTGGTATTTCTTCTTATTGTCATTTTTTTTCTATACACTATTTTTAATAAATAATAAAATTTTGTTGTACACTTACAACTTCAAATGAAAAGAATGGTTTATTTTTACATGTCAACATTGAAGGGTTCAATTTGTCACAACCCTTCAAAGTAAAATGGGACCCTACCCTTCAAATTTGATCCTTGCTCATGTATAATCCCTTCAACGAATCCACATACATGAAGAGATTAGAAAACTCGTATTTTCATAGAATTGAAATTTGTTTCTCCCTGAAACCCTGAAATATCAACCAGTCTTTTGCTTGTGGATTTTGGGAGGGCCATCACCATTAAAGTTGTAGGCTTTTATAGACCAGGAAATTTCTGGGATTTGGGTTTAGATGACGGGAAGCATAGAGTCATGTCATGATATAGTGGGGAGAATGACACTGATTGACCTCATTACTTCAGATCAACGGCTATATCTGAGAGTATTTTTTATGCGGTTGAGCTCATTCCCACTTGAAACTTCTTTGTAGTTTTTAACCCTCCGCCACATTCCCACAGATTTTACTACCACACTTGAAGTGAACGATGAATGCATTGCTCCTTCTGAGACTGCTTATTCCTTTCTGCATAGTGACAAGGTTTATAAGAAATACATAGAAGTTACTTATGTCAGTACAGACAATGTTTGCATCGGAGGATCTGTGATATTTGAAGCTTATGATAAGGATGTTTTGTTGGTCAGTGGAAAGCTGTAAAGATTGAATGATACCTTTGAATGGAGGATGGATTTTCTCCGTGGGATTGGTGGGATCTCTATTCTTGGGAAGAGGAAAAGCTAAGTGAAGATCTTGGAGTGTTGTTGGGCCTACCATGGAGCTATGTGTTGCTGGTTGTTATTCCATGTCTCCTATGTTTTGGGCAAAGAAACTCCATCTTGTTTGCGGTAGAAAGTCTGTGAGTGGAATTTGTTTTGATAACATTTGGGAGGATGAGAAACCTATGAAGCTTTTGAATAAGAGAGAACAGAGTGATCATTTGTTTCAGGTATGATATGCCAATGAATTTGTAACTGGTAGTTTTGTTTTTTGTATGTTCTCATCCATGTTGTTGCTGAACTGATTTTTGAATGTTGAATGTATGTTTTATTTTCTGTCATTGACAGAGGTGACCATTGTATGACCTAGTCCCATACGAAATATGAAGCCAATCCCATCAGTGTAGGGATGTTCATGTTTTGCCTCAGAATATTAAGGATTTATCTACTCTCTGCAATGGAATGACTATGTGACATTGACATTGATAATGTAATAATGACTTTTGATTTTGGGCTAACCAGTTTCAGGGATTCAATTTAAATCCATGTTTTTTAGGAACACATGTTCTCACTGTCAGTAGTATAATAACATTCATTTGGACACTAATCGCCATTCAGCATGCCAGAGCCTTCGATTTACTTCAAACTGATCATCTTTGTTATAAGGACCATGGGTTGAAACTCAACCAAATGCCCTGTCTAGGAATTTTGCTGACTACCCATATGATATATCCACTAGTAGTTGGTCTTGAGTTTGTAATTGTAACTAGTTTCTAGATGCATGACCTCTGCACTTTCCTTTTCATCCCTTAGGTGCAATTGAGGGTTGGGTGAGATGCCTCTAGATTGGGTTTTAGGCTAATTTTAGCATATCTTGTAAGAGTGGAGCTAATGGACACATTCAAGCCATTGAAGTTCATATGTTACTACAAAGCATGGGATATTTAGCAACCGCATAGCTCGTACATGGCTTAGAACCAGTTATAAAAATGTCATGTGACAATAATTCGCATAGGGCCCAAACCCAAATACATAACCTAGATGTGCTAAAGACCAGCATAGTACAAACTGAAAGAAATGTAGAAATTGGCCTTAGATCCATATTAAAGGGGAAACAAATACTATAGTTAATAAATCAAACCCGCACCCATTAAATTGGTTCCTGGTAGAGTTCTTGTCCAAATTGGGGGTTCTTGGGGTCTAAACTTTTGCTCAAGTAATGGTGGTCCATATTCTCTTTAAAGTAATTGAAGTGTTTCCTCGATGGTGCCTTGGTTATTCTGAGGGCTGATCCTGGATGAATACAGTCAAGTATCAATAGAGCAAACTGAACCTAGTAATGCTATGTTTCTTCTGATAAGCTTGACAATTAGAATAGATACCACTCCTAGGTGTAACAAAAAGTTCATGTCAAATGTCAATCCAGAGTATGCTCATGAGTAATGGGGTGCAGTAGTCCATATAAATGTTTCATGGCTTGTCATGTCAATAGATTCTACATTAATAGAATTCATCCAGGATATATTCTTTTTCCAAATTTCATAGATTGTCTCATTAAATAACCTTAGGCCAGATTTTGAACAAGACTAGGGTTATGCCAGAAAATTTATTTTAAAACTTACTGACATGAATAGACCATGAGGGAGGGTGGTATTTTATCTTGGATGATATTTAACATCTTTTTCATCTTAACCAATCTTATTTATTCTGATGTAATAGAAATTTATTGTCCTTTAGTTGGACAGTTATTGCAAAATCTATATAGGCCAATTGATTCTAATATCCTATCTTGTTCAGCATTGAGTGCTTTCTGCTTTTAGCGCTCTACCTTTTATCTATATTTTTTTGTGTACCCATGCTTTACTTCTTATGTTTCCTTTCTAGTTTCATTATCTAGCTGAGTAGCTGTCAGTTATTTGATCTAATCTTCTAATTTTTCCATCTTTCCAGGAGTTGCGATTCCACTCCCACATTACACATTATGTTCGTGGATGTAATTTTCAAGTTTGCAGTCCCTTGATCCTATCTTATCTTATCTATTCTTCTTCCGAATGTTGCATACCTTTGACATTGGACCAAATTTTCAACAATGTTGACTAGCGTTATGCCAGAGAATTCATTTTAAAACTTAATAAGATGAATAGATCACAAGATTGGTCTTTTATCTTGGATGTTCTTTAGCGTGTTTTACATCTTAATCAATCTCATTATTTCTTATTTAATACAGATTTATTTTCCTTTAGATGGATAGTTATCACAAGACCATGATAGGCCAATTAATTCTAATATCCTACCTTGATCAGCATTGAGTGCCTTTTGCTTTTAGCATTCTTATCATTTTTTGTACATGTACTTTAATTCTTATGCTTCATTTTTTGCTTTGTTCGC
This sequence comes from Pseudotsuga menziesii, assembly GCA_001517045.1. Taxonomy (NCBI): domain Eukaryota; kingdom Viridiplantae; phylum Streptophyta; class Pinopsida; order Pinales; family Pinaceae; genus Pseudotsuga; species Pseudotsuga menziesii. The sequence goes on from LPNX010379585.1 coordinate 68,288, forward strand.
AATCTGATTATCTCTCAGTTATGAGTTTTTTTTATTTTTATTTTGGCATCATTCCAGGAGTTGATATTCCACTCCCACATTGCACTTTAAGTTCCTGGATGTACTTCTCAAGTTTTCAATCCTATTGACTTATTTTTGTGGTCATTTGTTGAACACAATAAAGTTATCTTATCTCATAATTTATATGCTTGCTTATCTCTTTCTCACATCTGTAGGTTTTTGAGTTGGTCCTTGTACAAGTGGCCTGAACCTTCTTATGTATTCATAGTTAGATCTAATATGGGATCTCCTCCTAAAAATGATATAACATTTTTAGTTTTAGGTTACAGTGATACAGGGATAACCACACAATAGAATCATGTAGTTGCATTTGTTACAACGATACACTTTAAAGTTGAATATATTCATATACTTTATGATGCTATTTACTATTTACTATTTAATGATTCTTTTTATTTTAGATATATACATTTTTGAAGATGCTTTAGGCACTTTATAGAAGTTCAATTTTAATTTGGGTGATAAATCTGTATTCACATTGGTTGTACTTTTGAGTCCCTTGACCAACTTTGTGATCATTCATTGGTGTTTCGACATTAGTAAATTATCTTATCTTTTCTTATCTCATCTAAAGTTAGATATAGATGCATATAAGCCTACTCAAAGCATTAGTCTCAATTGTGGAGAATCCCAAGGCATTTGGAGTTTCCTACCTTAATCCTAGTTGGTTGTGCTTTTGCTAAATACATGATTAACTTCCCACCTGCTGCTCTAAAAAAAAGGTGGTTAATTTTATGATATTAAGTATTTCAATATACTGAATTCTATTGTAAGTTGGGAAAAGTAATGCATGTATTTTAATTCATCTCTGTATCTTAATGAGAATGCATAAGTGAACTGCAAGGTTTTTGTGTGCATTTTGTAGTTTTCCTCCATGTAATAAAATCAAACCTGCACTCTCTACATTGATTCCCGGTAGAGTTCCTCTTCAAACTGGGTATCCTTGGGGTATAGAATTTTGGTCAGCTACCTCTGACAGTGGTCCAGGTGAAACCTTTTCTCGTGGGTCATTTTGGTGTCTGGTAGTGGATTGAACACAGTCCACGTATGAATGCAGCAGGATAAACTTAGTAATGGCATATTTGTTTCTGATAAACTTGACTACAAGAATGTAATAGTCCTATGTGTAACATATTTTTTTGTCAAATGCCAATGCATTGTATGATTTTGAAAAATGGGGTGCACTATGCCATAAAGATGTCTCATTTCCTACATTGTCATCAGTTTAAACCTTGATAGAATGCAGTCAACTTGTAGTTGTTTAGCTCAT
>LPNX010379585.1:72350-115342 GCA_001517045.1 Pseudotsuga menziesii
TATACTTCTAGAATCAGTTGGTAATTACATTTTTATGCTTGGGAATTACATGTTGATGCTTGCATCTCATCATATTAGGAACCACCAGGCTATATATACAGATTTTTATCCTATGGTCATACCAAATTGATAGTTGAGTATACTAGCAATATTATCGATAGGTTTGTAACTTTCACCATAATAGTACCCACTCTGCTTCAAATTCAACCCATACTCATTTTTATTTTTGTAAAAAATAGGGTTAGGTTAGGGTTTAAAGCAAAAAATTAAAAATTTATAATTTAATGTAGAAAATAAATTTCTAAACTAGTACTCAGAACAAGATAATAAAGCTCTAACAAGGTCAAACTAAATCATGGGAGAATTATATGATTCAAACTATGAGATGGGATATTCAAGACATGTAAAACATATATGAAAGTGACAATTATTGATGTGAACATGTATACAAAAAATACTTACAAAATAAGATTCTGTTATTGAAAGTATGCGACAACATGGAAATCAATTGAACTTTCGTAAGAATTTTAACAATTAAACTAACTAGATCAACTTCCCTAATTCTTTTGTGAAAACACATCCAGGAAAGATATGGTAAAGTCCTTTATTACTACTGATTAAGGTGTCTAACCACTCACTTAGTGTTTTGTCGGTTTGATCCCAAGGTTCTTTTTCAAATTTGATTCACACTTATTGGATTTCAGAATCTTATTGTAGCAAAAAAGAAACAACAATAGAAAATGTAGCACCCTGAGGTAAATTTTTAAGCGAGTTGCTTCATGCCATTTCTTCCTATAAGTTAGTTAGTTCTTTGTTTCCATTTGGTAAGCAACATCCCACTATTAGAACTTATGAAACTCCACAGTGCATGTTAACAGGAGATCTACCTACATGCATCGATGTTACTTTCCAAGTTCAAACATATGTTCATGGATATTATTGGGGTGAGCTCTACATTATAGAGTTCACTGTCCAGCATCGACGGTTTGTGAAAATTAAACAGGATGTGTAATATACTTAGGGTATATTACTGCTATGTAATACGGTATAAAAATTTGTTGTAATAGTAGTGAGGACAACTAAGCAACTGAGGAGTGTTATCCTCCCCACCCAGAACCAATTCTTTCCAGTGACATATTGAGCAGCAAGTTCATAATGACTATATTGTTGTATTGGTCTTGAGCCTCGAAGAATCCGATGTGGGTACCACCCTTAGAATGAGAAACGTGTGCAAACTGCACAGTAGGTTTCCTTGCATGGGAAAAGAGAAAAATATTAGTAATGTAGGTCAATATTGTATTAATGTTGTAATAATGATAAATCATAACCACCCTAGCCCTATGTGGTAACTTAGTTGGTTGATGCTGCAAGGACCAAGCCTTCGGGTGGTCACTCAAGTTGGTGCTCAGAAACAGGCTCCAAAATAACCTAAGAAGGTGAATAACCTTGGAAGCATTTTATGGATGTATTCCCGATCTTCTAGACTAAGTTTGTGAACCACATTTGAAAAGAAATCATCACAGCTTACTTGTATTGTAATACACATTCATGTTATTCTTTCATCAATCAATTCATCCCTTGTCAGGTTGTTATTCTTTCATCAATCAATTCATCCATGAACTGGATTGCACTCGCAAAGAATTGGAATCGCAGCCTCAATTGTCTAAACCACCATGTCAAGACATGAAAATTTCTCCAATTTCATTTCTCAGCAAAGTTTATTACATAGGGAAGAACAAACAAAAGCAATGCCAAAAGCTGAGGCATGATGAAAACCAAAGAAACTTTCAAATAGTTTACCAATCTTCTATTCGCCTCCCTTGACCATCTCAAATCATGATTCCTTTGATCCCACATATAACTATAAAACACATAAAAAAAAATGGTCCATACCAATGCCACAATGCTTTTAGTACCATCCTTGTTCCAATTAGTAGAGTCTCTTTTGACACTAAACTGTACTGCATGCCAACATCAAGCAAAGACTGCCAAAAACGAAGACATGCCCATGTAATGAAGAAACTAAGGACCTATTCTTGTGTGTCTCTGTGTCTCAATTCTATCCAAGGAGTTCCTGACCCATGAGATGCCACACTAATAGCAGTATGAAGGAACAAAATGTACATAGTACAAAGACGATCAAAGCTGCAGAAAATGTTCCAAACGGAGCGTTGTTCTAAAAATCCCATCTTCCCCACTTGTTGTTTATGCAATATTCTCCTAATTCTCTGGGTATCCCAATCCTTATAACTCTGAGCTCGTTTAGCCGATTGAAAAAAATTAGTCCCCATCTTGAGAGGCCATCCTAGTTCTTCAAAGAATCTGCTACCCCAAAAGTACTCATTAATATCATCATAATTTCTCCAAGAAGAATGAGGAGCTTTCCCATCATCACTACACTTTTCTTCCTTTTTACTATATCATACAGTGGTGTAACAACCTTGTGTAGGCAATGCATTTTCTCCAATATGTGCATGCAATGCTATTTGTCCAGTATTATTCTGTAAGATGTTATTTAGCTCTAAATCCATCTGATGAAAAATACAGCATGAACACTCTAGTAAGAATCTCAAAGTGGCAGCTTCACCCCAAATTAGAAGATACAAAGATGTATACAACAATTCCTTTTGTACATTTCTTGTTTCTGTCTTATAGTCTTTAATCTCAATATGGGATTTCCGGCCCAGATATGCACACCAACTGGAGTAATTATTCAAGATTTTCTTTCATAGATTTCGAATAGTGATTGTGATGGCAATATGTGGTTATTGTAGTTGTATAATCTCATGCAACTCCAAGTTGCTTCCTCCCCTGATTTTATATATTAGCGACCCCATTGATATGGAGTAGGGTAGAGAGAGGTTGAGGTTACTGTGATCGGGATTAGAATGACATACCTATCTAAAACATAATTGATAAAAACAAGTATGTGTGACATACCTTGCCTTATGTCATTTATGATTTATAACAAGTGCATTTCATTGCGTGGAGGATTTTGCATGTTTTTTTATGAAGGTTGTGATCATCCACATATGTGGGAGGATATTATTATTGTTGTATTGGAATGTGTAATAGAGTGGGATCATGTGTGACATGCACATGAAGTCATTTTTGTAGTGTTCTGTAAGTTAACAGGATTTAACAATTATCTCCAATAGTAGCAGATACTTGTAGCATCACACTTTTATAGATTTTCTCTTCTGTAGATAGTTGTAGCTCCAACTTCTGTAATTCTCCTTGCTTATAGTTTCCCGTAGTGTTCAACTTCTGTATTCATCCTCCTTTGTAGATTTTATTTGTTTTTACTCTAGTATGAGGTCTCTACTGTAAATACATGTAGGTGTCGATTGTTGTATAAAAGTATTAACCATATTAACGAAGGCAATCTCTTGTAGGTGTATGGTTGAGTTACAAAGGTCAATGGAAGTGATATGATATCAATGCATGAAGAAGGATATATGTATGGAGCACAAGGTAAATGTATGAGGAATAATGTGAGACTATGGATTGGATAATGCAAATATAAATGGAATAGTAGAAAGAGTGTGAATGTGCATGAAATAAGTGAATTTGTGAATGCGTGAATGAGCGTGAACCTCCATTTATAGCTGTAGCTTTTTAAATCTGTATTTTTGATGATCTTTGTACTTCTAAGATGTGTACTTGAATTCCATATATTTGTCTTGAGTGGTCTTAAATACTACGTTTTCTTGTATGCTTGATATGTAAGGATATGCTGGCTATGGCACTTTGCATGTACTTTCTCTTATTCTTGGCATGCTAGTTATTCAGGCATATGTGATATTTGAAGTGTATACTCTATCTCTTTATAACTTGTTATTTTATAAATAAACTTTAGACTCTATTTATTTTTTAGTGTTGATGTGATGTTCCCAGGAGAAACACACGAAGGAAAATAGAGTAAATTGAATTTTTATATGGGAATGCACATATATATAGGATATGTATTTAATATTGAGAAATACACTCACATCAATCCAGGAATATATTGGCAATTTGCAATTTTTTATTGCATGTAATAGCAGTACAAATAGATGCTTAAAATAAGATTTCAAGTGTACCATCAAGTATAAGTTTGACTATTTATTACAACTTCCTAATACAATGATTTATTATATAGAGCCTCAATAAAAGTGAATAAACAAAGACAAGTGTGTGAGTAAAAGAGAATAACCAAAATTGTACACATGATGTACAGTCATGTGTTATTATTATAAATACAGTACAAAACTAGGGGGAGGAATTACACATGTGTTGTACAGTAACTATAGTCATTTGTATTATTACATATACAGTGTAAAACTATGGGTAGGATTATCAAAATTTCCCAAGTCTACAATAAAAAAAATAAAGTGGGTGAGCGATCTATTTAGTCTTAGACTAAGTCACCCAACAGAGATAAGGATAAATTTCAAAGTTTACTAGAGTACAAAATATAAATGTATAGATATAATATAGGTTCACTCATACTACTATACTAAGTCTCATCAATTCATCCTTGCTTAGAGGAAATCATCCCCAATTTCCACTGAAGATAGGGAAGTTGATACCTATATGTTGATTGCGGCAGCCATTAACCCTAAGTGGGAAACATGCCTTTGCAGCACATCCTTTAAATGAGGTGGTTCATATCACTTCCACTAGTTGATATTCACCACATCATGGGTGCCTAACTATGTTAGAAGGTCCAACTTGAAAGTATTGGCACCCATTTGTTGATTTTTGAAGCAATGCTTGTCCAAATGCAACCAAACTCAATCACCAACTTGAAAATGTGAAGCAACTTGATGTCAGTCGTATAGTGCTTTGTATTTAGCATGTGTATATTGAAGGATGTCCTAATCATTACTTTGGATCTTGACCAAGTTCTGCACAAAATAATCTTTGTCTTACTACTTCTGCTGGTGGGATGTGGATGGAGTTGGGAGAGCAACTAGAGCTAAGAGGTTGAAAACCAAAACAAATATCAAAAGGAAAGTGTCTTGTAGAAGGGAAGATTTGTTGTAGCTATGTTGCAGAATATGCAGGTATTGATCCCATTATTTGTTCTATTGATGGTAGAGGCAGAGAGCATGAACCAAGATTATGTTACACTATTAGTTTGGCCATTAGTTTGTGGATTGAATGCAGTAGAGAACCGATGCAGACAACCTAAAGGATTCCATGAGGATTTTCCAAATCACTAAGAAATTTGGAGTAATGATCAGAAATGTTGGTCAATGGTAATCCAAAATGGCCCCAAACAGGCTAGAAGAAATTCAAGCCCTATAGGGAACTGTCAAAGACTGGCACAACCCAAGCTTCATGTTGGCAGGTTTGTTTTGGCTACAATTTGAACAACTCTAGATGTAATATTCCACTTCTTTCCACATGGAAGGCCAAAAGAAGTACTTTTGTGGGTGCAACATAATTTTCTATACACCAAAATTTCCTCCATGGGATGAAGAATGGGCCTCCTTGATAAGCATAAGGCAAGTTGATCTAGCTAGAACACACAATTGATTCAACTTGTAAAGAAATCCATTTTGATCTTTGTAGTCTAGGAAAGGGCTTTGATTGACCACAATGGGTTGTTGGATGGATTCCATGATCATACCAAAGTAAAGGTCTATATAATATTGGGATTTTCAATCCTCATAGGCTGCACATTTGATATCTAAAATGGAACGTACCTTGGATAAGGGTCCATTGATTAGATAAGGCACTTTATTGGAAGATTGGAAGGCATCTAATTGGTGACAAGTGGTTTTTACACTGGCAATGTTTTGATATTTGTGGTCTATTATGGGACAAAATAATTAACTAATTCTCTCTCTCTTTCTTGGGGATAATAGTAGTCTCTTTACAAATGGTAAACCTAGCCTTCCCACTTTATTTGTTTTTCCTTTAAGTAATGTTAAAACACCAATTCAAATTGGTTGGTTATTATGAACATTTTAATTGGTCATGCATACATGTCTATATTCTAAAGAGTCAGAGGTCCTGCACAACATATCAATAACAATCTGACTCCAGCGTTGTAAACAGTTAGGAAATGTACCAGAAAAAAATGTACTAGCTTGTTTAAGAAAGGAGGTTAAGATTCAGAATGCTACATTAAAATGATGAAATGCACACTTAAATAACCAAAGACAATAGTTTAGAAAATAGCTTTATGAAGATGAAATGTACCATCTGGAAACAACATTAACTAAAAACAATAATGAGTCCATGTATCTTTTTATGTGCACTTGAATATTTTCAATCCAGATTATGTTTAACAACCTTATTTTTGTTGTAAAAGAGAACATCTACGTATTTAGTTGTCAAAGAGAGTATCTAAACTTCTGAATAAAGTCTTCAAGAGGCTGTCAAAATAGGATGCTTAATCAAGTGCACTAACATTATGACACTATCATTTTCAAGCTATGTTCAATTTATTTCATTCACCAAGATTTGTTTTTAATATAATCGAAAGTTCACCTGTGCAGATGAAATTATTTCCTTCATCACAATCATGGTTTTACTGTTGTCCATGTAAATCCAGAGGTCTCACCAAAACTTAACAGCCTATTCCTAGCATGATGAAAATTGAAACAACAACTAGACTTTAGGTGAGGCTTAAAGAATCTTGAGGTATGCATCTTGTTTTAATAACCATTCATGAGTGCTTCTCTTACCATCCCATTGTTGAACAAAATCACATAATCAACGAATAGAAACATTTATGTAGCAACACACAATCCTCAATCGGATTCTACAACTATTTCTTAAACACATCCTTATTCTCGATCCTTCTCAAGTTTAGGTTATTAGGTATACATAAATACATTATCTTGTTCTCTAAGACCCTTTTACGAACCACTTTAACAGATTGTGTAATTGTTTAGGATATTTTGTTTCCTGATCACGGTATATTTTTATGCTTATTAATGTGTTTGGAAAAATAAATTGGATTTTAAGCATGCCTATCTTTGGATATTATTGTCTTCTATTGGAATTCAAATGATGAAATCTGTGTTAATATTGCTCCTCTTCCTGATTCTTTAAGGGTTCTAGCTCAATGGAAGAGCGCTTGCCTTACAAGCAGGAGGTTGGTGGCTCGATTCCTCCATGCCCTAATGATATTGCAGTGTATTTCTAAAGGTAAAAAATGTAGTAGTGCAAGATGGATGCAATATTGGATGCAACACTAAATGCAAAACAAGATGTAAAAGTGGATGTCGCACCAAACATACAAGTGGATGCAAAAGTGGATGTTATGTCCGACACAAATGTGGACACAAAAATGGATGTTACAGTAAAAGAAAAATTTGATGCAAAAGGAGACTCAACACTAGACACAATTAATGACTCAAAACTAGATGCAATACTAGGCCCAAAAATAGACGCAAAAATAGATGCAAAAGTGGACTCCTAACTAGATGTAAAATTGGACATTAAATTGAGCACAAAATATGGTGTATCGATGGACATAAAGATTGGCATAACACCAGGTGAAAAACTGGAAGAAACACTTGATGCAAACAAAAAATTAAAATGAGACACAATATTGGATGTAAAACTAGACTTAATATTGAATGCAATATGATATGCAACATTGTACACAAAAATCAATGCAATATTAGATACAAACATGGGCACAAAACTAGGAACAACACTAGGTGCAACATTGGGTGCAACATTGGGATCAAACATAGATGCAAAGAAGACATCAACCAAGATGCAACACTAGGTACAAACCTAGATGCAAAATATGACATAAAACAAGATGAAACATTAGGCACAAACATGGATACAAAAAAAGACATAAAACAAGATGCAAAATTAGATGAAAAAAGGGATGCAACATTATAAGTTAAATTGGATGCAAAACTGGACGCAATATTGGGCCCAAATTTGGATGCAAACCTAGATGCAACGCTAGATGCAAAATTGGACACATAATTTGATGCAAAACATGGTGCAAAATTGGGTGCAAGACTCAATGAAACAAAAGGAGTAAAATAAGATGCAACATTGGATGAAAAACGAAGCGTCAAACTGGGTGCAAACAAGGATGTAGCAAATGACACAAAAAAATATGCAATACAAGATGCAAAATTGGACGAAAATAAGGGCGTAACAAAAGATGCGAAAAATTGGGCACAAAAATGGATGTTAAAAAGGACGAAAAAAAGGATGTAATAGATGGCGTTTTACAAAATTGTACAATAGCGCTAGGTTTAGCGCCAGATTGTTCACCAAAATTGGGAAAAAATTACACTGAAATCCGGTGCTAAATTCGACGCTAAATCCAATTTCTATTGTAGTGATTCACCTAACCATCCACTTTAAAATTAACGGTACTTATAGGTTAAAATTTACATAACAATTTGAGTGATAGGTTAGAGATGTGTTTGGGTGTCGTTAAGCATAGGAGCTGTTGTTACTTGTTCGCATTACATCCTGGGACTCGTGCGGTTCTTCCATGTATTGTTGGTATATCAAACTTCCTTTCACGTACTCTTGAGGTATATAGAAAGGTACTTCACAGACTCGATCATATATAGAAAGGAATCTTGTGTACGGTTATGCATTAGAAAACACTACTACCGATTCGAGCTTCCATGTACCTTGAGTATATCAGGAGACCCTACTAGGATACCTTATCCATCTGAGAAAAGCCCTTTGGCCGTCTTGCTTGGAGCCATACACCAAAAACAACATTTGGGGAGACTACTACACACGTACCCTTCAGGTGTATTATGAGTGGCACCTTCTTGACAATCCTGGTGAGAGACCTGACTATCTGAACTCCTCGTGTCATTTAAGTTTGCTTGTTTGACCTATAGCTTGAGTAAGTAAATTCTTTGGTGTGTTTTCTAGTTTCTCAGACCCTAGGTTAGATAGGAACTGTACAAACTGGTTGAGCTAAGACATTCCAGAAGAGTACGAGGATTTCCACCTGATTTTATTCCTGTTTCGGGAGAAAATACAATGGAAGCTATCGACCAAGGAGCTTCTACCACCTCCCAAGTGGGAGATAATGTGGGTGCAGAAAGTGGAGGTCCATATTCTTCACACTTGCCTCCCTTGGTCTAACAACCTTCTCAGGGAAATACCTCATTGCAGTCTCCTATAGAAGGTCATGTTGATGATACTAACCGTCCAAATTATGGTCCCAATGCTCCATTTTGGGATACCTCTATAGGACAGGCCATTGCCTCATTTGGCACCTGTTTAAAATTTTCTAAAGAAATTTCTCTAGATGAAGAAGAAAGTAGACAATACCAGGCAACCATTCTCTGTGCACAGGAGATTGAGAAGAAAATAGATGATATATTGGGCACACCACCACCATGTTCCATATTTGTACCTATGGGATATCGTTCACTTGTCGATTCTATGAGACCCATTGAACCGATTATAGATCGCATAGTGACTCCACACAACCCATGAAAAATTTCCAACCCCACCATATCCTATGTTATGTATGTTTCTAATCCTCCCAGGTCTTCCGCACCTGGGGCTCAACCTTCAATTCTTGTTTCCTCATTACCTTCTAGTGCCGAGGGGAAACCCCCGTAATGAACTATGTTATCTGGCATCAGAATTGTACCTGGTCAAGGAAAGACCTCTAATATAGAACAATCTACAGTTTATGTCCCTCCCACCCATACTAATATAGCTAATCCGCCATCCAGTTCAGGTCATCCCTTAGGGGAACAACCTGTAACCACTCAATCCTCTGGAGGTTATGGTTATACTGTACATGTAGGAAATATTAATTATCCATCCAACCCTATAGGAATGTCGTACATAGGAATTCCATACCCTATTAATACTTTTATGCCATGGGGGAAACCTAACTGGTCTTACATGCCAGCTATGGCGGGGATATCTATTCATACCATGGGAGGTGCCAGAGGACCGCCTTATGGAGGTCCTCCCCCTGGGGGACCTGGTGTTCCTAGTGGGCCTAACAGTCCTTGAGGGCCTGGTGCCTTCCCTCCTTATGGTCCTAATGGTCCTACTTGTCCTTGGGGGCCTGATGGCTCTCCTTCTAATGGCCCTAGAGGGTCTGGTGGCTCCGAAGCTTTACCTCCTAGAGGTCCTGGAGGGTCAGGTGGTCCACCTCTTGGTGTTCATGGTGGTCCTAATGGTCTTGGTGGTCCTAGAGGCCCTGGTGGCCCTAATAGTCTAGATCCTAAAAATCAACCCCCCATGGGAAGATTTCCCAGTAGTTCTTCTTCACAACAACCTATCTAACAATCTACTTACTGTCCTACTCATACATATATGCCAGATCAATATTACCAGTATGTGCAACCTAACTATCAGTTACCTTTCCTAGAAACTTTGGACTTTCCTGACTTGTCCAAGTTTATTAATGACCCCATTTGACACAATCCCTCGTGGCCTCCCATTCTGGTAAAGTTACCATCGGACATTCCAAAGTTTGATGGGAAGCAGGGAGATGATTTGAAAAACCATGTCATGAAATTCCATCTATGGTGTTCTTCAAAATCCCTCATTGATGATTCAGTTCAGTTACGACTCTTTCAACAAACTTTGACCAATATAGCTGCAAAGTGGTACATTGAACTTCCACAACATTCGTTTGTGGATTTTGGCTCCTTGGAAACTATGTTTCTTACACACTTTCAGCTCCCTATCCATTATGAAACGAGTAATTATCTCTTAACTTCTCTCCAATAGAACACCTCCACCCACATATCTTATCATATCCATGAGTGGAGAAGGTAGAGAAGGCTTATTAAGGCCCCTATTATGGATCAGTTATTAGCTGATTGGTTTACCAAATCCTTTTTTCCTCCAATTTCCCAAGATTTGGCTATGGGAAGTGCCATTACTGAAGAGCAATCCATTAGTTGAGCCCAGTATCTAGACTTGGTCTATTCCCAATCTGGAACTCTTTATGACTTGATTCCTCAAGCTCCTCGCCTAAGCACCGATCTCGCAAAGCCACAAACATAAGTACCTATTGATGGGATTGTTGGTTCAATCCAGTCCCTGTCAGCAGTGAAACCTACCAAGCAACCCCAGACTACCACCCATACTCCTTTGAATCCTAAGGTTTCCACCGAGGTCAATTCTATTCAAAGTACTCAAACCTTGGGAAATAATAAAAAGAAGGATAAAAATAAGAATAACAAACCCAGAAACCAATAAGAGAATCCAAGACCAACCAACAATGATAATGATAGAGGGAAGATAAAAGCAAAATATCAATGTTTGCTATGCAGAGGTGACCATTTCACAAAAGAGTGTCCCCGTCGGGACGAAATATCCCAATTTTTGAAAACAAATCCCGCACCCGCAGTTATCACAGATCATTTTCCCTCTCAACAACAACTGATAGAACACATGTCTAATCAGGGTAACTCTAGTTCATTAGAGGAAATTCATATGATGTACTCAAATACCATTAGTATACAAACTCATAGTCATAATTATGACAAACCCATAGACAAGAAAGAAGACCATTCTTCTTCAGGGAAAGCTCCCTCTACCGGTTCTCTGGAATCCTCGTTTATTGTCCCCCTAACTATCGAGAAGCCTACTCTTGACATGATTTTGTGTCGACCTAAGATTACTCTTAGGAAGGTTGTATTTAATCCTAATTCCCAAGCTACTCAATTTTGTAATGTAGTTGAAGATCTCGATCAGGAACCTTATGCAATGTCTACCTTAGAGGTACTCCAAAGTTGTCCTATACAACACAAAAATATGTTAACGACATTAGGATCTTTAGACCCGGATAATACTAATTTCATTCATTTCAATATTGAGAACTATAAGTCTAGGTTACCTCATAAAATTTCTTTTCAAATCATTATGAAAGTAGTTGGAAAGAAGGTTTTTAGAATAGTGCTAGATGAAGGTGCTTCGACCTCAGTTTTGTCTCTGTCTTGTTGGAAAGCTCTCGGCTCTCCCGAGCTTGTAACATCACCTACCACTCTAAAAGCCTCGGATGGACGAGGTTTCTAGCCCCATGATCTCATATCAGCTCTTGCAGTCAAGCTTGGGGGAAAAACTGTTTCTATTCAATTAGAAGTGGTAGATGCCCTGTTATATTACAACCTCCTTCTAGGAATAAATGGGTTTTATGCCATGCCGGTTGTCTCTTTGATAGTATTCTAAACAGTCCAATTTCTGCATCTAGGGAGAATTGTTACCAATGACCAGCTTGATTTCTGTATGCCTGATGTTACTACCTATATGGCTAATAACATGCCTATGTTAGGCCAGTCTCCTCCTCCTTACTAGTCAATTGGGGTAGGCATGTTGAAGGATTCATCCCTTATGGGTATTTTTCCATCTACTCCTCCTAACATAGATACTGTGATAGTCCATATGATTGTATAATTTGACCATGATCCTAAAGGCAAAAAAGTTGTTGAATGCATCTCGTTGAGTTCACATGAAGAAATGTATGACACCAATCAAACCCTTTTCGATGATCACACTGATGACCTTCATGTAGTGGCTTTGGATCCTTACCATTTACCTTAGTTGTTAGAACCATATCTTTTTGTTCTAGATTATCTCTTTGAGACTTTTCCTTTTGACGAGTCCATAATGGAGATCATGAGTACGGATGAGTCCATTTGGGAGGATCACCATCATAGAGCCATGTTCCTTCCCAACACCAATTTGGTTAGCCATGATTATGAATCCCTATTTCCCTACTGATATTGTCAACATAACCCAAAGTCCCATATTGTTCCAAGACACAGATTCTAAAAGAAACCTTTGCAACATTACTCAGACAAATCTGATTGACATATCAGCTAAGCCTAGTACCATTGAGCATGTTCATGTTTGGAAGAACTGCTTGGCAGATGAATCTGAAGCATATAAGGCCCTTTTAAAATAATTTTGTGATCTTTTTTCCTAGTTCTATGAAGAAAACGGTTGGGGACTGAACCATCCATCATGGTCTAGGAGATTAAAACCTATCCCATGACTAAGCCTGTCAAGAAAAAACTAAGGCAAGTCTATCCATGGAAGGCCACAACTTTTAAAGCTGAAATAGAGAAACTTCTCAAAGATGGGTTTATTTATCCCATACCCCTGATGGAATGGGTATCGAATGTTGTCCCTATCAATAAAAAGAAGGGCACCATTAGAGTCTGTATCAACTCTAGGGATTTCAGTAAAGCTTGTCCCAAGGACAACTTTCCTACTCGGCATATCGATTAGATTATCGACAACTATGCTGGAAGTGTCATCTTCTCATTTATGGATGGCTTCTTTGGCTATAATCAGATTGAGATATTACCCACCAATCAGCACAAGATGGCATTCATTTTCCCATGGGGAACCTTTGCATGTAAGAAGTTACCTTTTGGCTTGAAAAATGCTGGAGCCACACTCCAGTGTGAGATGTCCTATGCATTTCACGATATTAAACATATTTTTGAACCGTATCTTGACGACCTCCTTGCTCATTCATAGCGACCGGAGGACCACCCTGTTCATCTTAGAGACATTTTCCTAAGATGGCATCATTATAATATACGGCTCAATCCACATAAATGTGTTTTCTGCGTTGAGACGTGATTCCTTTTAGGATTTGTGGTCTCTAAGGATGGCATCTGGATTGACCTCTTGAAAATTGCTACCATTTTAGCTCTACCAGCCCCAAATAATCTCCTTGAACTCCAAAGTTTGCAAGGGAAGGAAAAAATTTTCCTCCATTTTGTGTGCAATTTCACAGAGAAAATGCATGGTTATATGCATCTCCTTAAAAAGGACACCCCATTCTTTTGGGATGACCAAGCCGCACCGCGCCTTTGATAATCTGAAACATGCTCTGACTCATTCACCTTTGATACACCCCCCAGATTATTCAAAGGAATTTCTCTTGTATATTGTTGCCTCCGCTACTACCATTGCTACATTTTTGGTCTAGGAAAATTCCAACGGTCAGGAGCACGTGATTTACTATGGAAGTAAGAATCTTATGGATTCTAAAACCCAATATTCATGGATGGAGAAGTTAGCATTGGCCATGGTCATTTCTGTACAAAGATTTCATCACTACATTTTTCTCTGCACAACCACTATATTGGTAGACCAGAACCCTTTGTATTACATCTTGACTCGTCAAGTGCTCGGGGGCAAGTACTCCCGATGGATATTCATACTACATGAGTTTGATCTGGAATTTTCCAAAGCCACATAAAAGAAATCCTTGGTATTTGTCGAGCTCATGTGTGATCTTCCTTGTGCTTCGATGGAATCTGACCCTAGTGATTCATTTCCGGATGAATTCATGTTCCTAATAAGCACTACTGATCCATGGTATGGATATTTTCCTATTTATATCCAAACACAATGATTTCAGCCACATTTATCCTGTGATGATCACCGCCATATCCATCACCACGTGAGATACTACCTCATCCTTAATAATACCTTGTATATATGTGGGATTGATTCTATTCTCCGGTGATTCCTCACTCATGAGGAGGATGAACATGTGTTGAATGATTGCAACTCTGCAGCATGTGGTGGTCATTTTTTTGGGATGGCTACATCCTAGAAAATCCTTCACGCTGGCTATTTCTGGCCCTCAGTCTACAAATACTATCACGAGGTTGTTCAGAAATGCCCACCTTGTCAACATTTTTATCCCAAAAAGTGCACTCATCCTACTCTGCTACACCCTGTCATTACCTATGGCCCATTTTCCAAATGGGGAATTTATTTTATGCATTGTAATCCTACCTTAGCCAGGGGGCATGGTTACATCAACATAGCCATTGACTATTTTACAAAATGGGTTGAGGCCATGCCTACATATGTGAAAGATGGTAAGACTATCGCTCTCTTCCTATTCAATCATATTATATCTAGATTTGGAGTCCTCTATTCCATTGTTACTAATCACATATCACATTTACGTAATCAAATGCTTGAGGAACTAAGTTCCAAGCTAGGTTTTCGCCATGAAAACTGTACGCCATATTATCCAAAAGCTAATGGTCAGGTAGAGGCCATTAAAAAAGTTTTGAAAACTATGCTTCATCAGATGGTTGGAGATCATAAATCCAACTGGAACCACATTATTTTCTCCTCTCTTTGGGATTATAGGACTTCGGTGAAAACAACTACTAGTTTCACGCATTTCCATCTTATCTATGGACTCGAAGTTGTCTTACTAACTTAATGTTAGATTCCATCTTTACAACTTGCCGTCAAACTTCTCCTAGACACTTCCATAGAGGAATAAATATTTTTGTACTTGAATAACCTTGGTGAGACTCAGATAGATGCTACCTTGGCTAATGAGGCAGAAAAGAAACGCATCAAGGAACAATATGATAAATCCATCCAACCTCGTTCCTTTAATGAGGGTGACCTAGTTTTGAATTACGACCACAGATATGACAAGCTAGGGAAAGGAAAGTTTGAGTCCATGTGGTACGGTCCTTTTGTCATTTCTAAAGTTTTAGAGAAAGGGGCCTACTAGCTCATTGACTATGAAGGAATCCCTTTAGGGAAACCTCGCAATGGGTTGTACTCGAAGAGGTACTATGCCTAGGTATTTCTTGGATAGTATCTTGTATATATGTATATTGCTTGACCTTCAGTGTGATTTTAGTATTTTCAATATGGTTTTAAGTTTATTGCTCGCATCTGTTTATACCATGTTTTGGTCATGCAGAGCATATAGCTTTCTATAGCTTCACTGATGGTGCTTTCTGCCATACCTTGAATATTGCCTCAGATACTTGGGTCCTCTATTCCCCAGCTAAATATTTGGTCAGTTTAGGAGTGGTTTGTATTGGTCCCACTACCAACAAAATCATGGAATATCGAGCAGTCATAGGTCTTCTGACTGAAGCTGCCTCCCAAGATGTACACAATATGGTAGTCTTGATGGAATCACAACTTGTGGTTTGTCATCTAAACCATGTTTATACCATTAGAAATCATGTGCTTCTTCACCTCTTTCGGAGGGTATGCTTGTTAGAAAGATCATTTGAAGCCATCACTTATAGGCATATCCCTAGGGAACATAATGTAGTTGCTGACTCATTAGATAATTACATCCTATATTGGAATATTTCCCATTCATGAAGTTAAATCAAATATGGTTCATTGTAAATAAACACTTAAAGACACATAAAACTCATGTAAAATAAATTCACCATTTGAGACATATAAACACAAGGTAAAAGTCTGTATATATATATATATATATATATATATGAACATGTTTACAAAAAATAGGTCACGAGACCTCATCTGAAGCATGTAGGCTTTCAGGTAAAAATCACCATACAAAATCTTAAAGATATCAACTTTCAAGAGATATCTCATGCACACAATGTCTAGTGATGCTTGTGGTAGCACATCATTGCTCGGGATACTCTACGTAGTAGTCTACTAAACCGACCTAGTACTCCTGTTGTAGGTCTCTGATACCTTAGAGGGAGGTCATCAATGGAAGTGTCAACGATTTCTAAGTTCAACCTCTCTAGGTTTTCCTCTAAATCCCTGGTCACATCATCGCCCTGTGGTACAAAGCGAGATCTAGCTTTTCTATCCAACATATACATGAAAATGTTCAGGGTCTCGTTACTTAACATAAAAAATATAAAACATTAAAAAAAATAAAAACATTATTTTCATTTTAGGGTTTCTTGCTTCTTACCGAGGTCACTCCACTGTCCACCAGGTGGGAGCGGTAGATCAGGGGCTCCACTGAAGTCCGTACTTGCATAAGCATAATCCTCCACCATGAGGATCTGATCTTTGAGCCACTAGAAGAATGGGTCACCGAACTTCACCTTCCCCCTTCTCGCTCCAGTACAGGACATGATACGGACCCGCCTTTGCATACGGGGTCCTGTGCTCTCAGCTCTATAAAGACCACATGGGGTCTCATCTATGGTACCCACTCGAAGAATAAGCAGGCTATAATGGAACCAAAACCAAATTGCTTCAGTTCCCCCAACCGACACTTATTTAGTTTATCCTTGAATATCAGAAGTAGGGCTTCTGCCCAGTTGAATATTGTAGGTGCCATGGCCTCTATGGCATAGAGCATGTGTGCCCTAGAATCCTGGTGCACTCCCTGGCTTCCGACACTGTCTGTACCATAAACAAGACAGTCCATAGAGGTCCATCCATCACTTCCTTTATGGGGATTTTATTCCCCGATGTCTTCGTCCCTAGGATACAGTGATGGTCTATCAACTCCCGTGTGGTAATATCCCCTCCTTGGGAACCTGTCAGTGAAATGGGGGCACCCCGTCTCGAGAGTCTAGTCAAGAAGTAGATATTCTCTACCTCTACTATTAGAATATGAGCTCCAACCTCAAAGTGTTGTTGCTCCAGATTCCACATCCGGAGTATGTGCTCTAGCAACTGCTCATGTGATACCATGCTGGGAGTCTAGAATAATATTAAGAGTCCATAGTATCGTAATGTGGCTACGCAACTCACATTCCTTTTGGAAAAAGTGTCATCATTATCGTGTTTTATTTCCTTCCATATCACCATTTTTTATCAGTAAAAACCTACAAGAAACAATCATAACACCTATTAGAATCATTCTTAATCATTTAAATCCAAACAGATGATCTAATTTTACTTGTGTTAACAAATTTGCATCTTCACGGCTGGCACCGCCTGTGCGTAATTGAAGACAGGCGGTGGCACCTCCTGTGCGCTTTGTTTTCGGCACGGTTCTAGTGAGGTACCATGTATCTCGCAAGGGATAAGCATGGTTCCCGTTCCCATGGTTTTATGGCTTGACATACAAGCACAAAATCCCATCCAAAATCAAAATTGAGACTATGAAAAGGAAGAGTATGGTTTTAACTGTTACCTGGAATTGTCGGGGCTCAAATCAGATGGTGGAAACTCCTAATATCAGCAACTGAAGATCTGACTAGGAAAGTGCTCCAAATGCTCTCCACTATGGGTAAATAGTAAAATGATTTGATTCTTCACTATTTACATGACTTTTATACACATTTTTGGGCTTGACATGCTATAGTTTTGATTGAAAATCGTTTTTGACTCGAAATTTATTAGTCGTAATCCCTTAATATTAGTAATGAGCACATTTAACAATTGTTTTTCAGTCGATTGCAGGATTGAAGAACCATAGAAGTAATGTTTTGGGAGTTTGTTTATGACTTTTTGGTACTACCATAAATGGAAAAAGTCGATGAGCATTTGTTCCAACACTTTGGTCACTCTCTTGAAACCTAGTATCAAAGGTCCGAGACCGTTTTTGATTCTTTTGAGGCTCATAAAAACTAACATTGTGTAAAGAAACCTCATGGAGTCTTCTTTTAACTCTTTTTGGGCTCCTTAAATATGAAAAGATCGTCGAGTCCATTTTTTATTCTTTCTAGGCTCATAAAAAATTAATAGTGTGTAAAGAAACCTCATGGAGTCCTCTTTAAACTCTTTTTAAGCTCCCTAAACACGAAAATATTGTCGAGTGATCTTGTCTTTTTCATGCTCATTAAAGCATTTGGATATTTGTCCCTCCGACGATATATTATCTCTCTTTCAATTCAAATGGACAGTTTACGAAAAAGGAACACTACAGCCAATCATGACTGGAAGAGTTCTCTAAGGTAGGATTTTATACTTTTTCGGTCCTTAGAGACTAAATCATATGAAAAAGGACCCTTTGGAGTCTTCTTCTGTAATCATTCAGGCTCTCTAAACATGAACGATACTGAGTTTTCTTTCATTGGACTCGTTAAATTAAACATTGAGAGACCCATTTTTGGGAATGAGCCCCTCCTCTCTCAGGTTCGTAAAACATATGAGTTTGGAATTGTCGTCAGCTGAGCTATACCGAGTGTTTGTTACCTTCTTTGAACTCATAAAACCAAAAAGAGGCACTCATCGATCATGATGGGGGAAATGGGAAGGGAATCATTTTTCAAATAAATGGAAGTAGTTTGTCGTTACCTTTAAACATGGCACTTATCTGCATATCATGTCAGTCAATTGGGTATTCAACTGATCTCTGTGATGATCCACTTTCATGAGTCATGTCACTCCTTTGAGTCTTTCTAAAATATGCATTGTCCACTGTCATATTCTGTGTTTTTCTGGTCCAGTCATGCTGCCAAGTTCTGTGTCATGCCACCCGATGTTCAAAGGGAAAGTTGAAGAAGTTTACCTCTGCAGTCAAAACAGTCTTTGTGTCAGTAGTTTTGAGTCAGTCTTGTGGTTACTACATTCGCATAATTCTAGAACTATGTTACAAGTTTCGTGTTGTTGATGTGGGCCTCATCATGGCCCTCCTTCGACGAGACTATTCCCGTCAACATCAACTCATTATCTGGGAAATAGACTTAGAAATAAAAAACTTAGTACCTTGAGGTATGTATGCCTTAATGATAGATTCTCTCTCTCTTGACATAGGTTCACATCACTGACCTTTGGTTGATAGATTCAACTGGGTGTTTGACATCAGGACATCTACTCGCACTCAGTAGATTGTACTAGGGTACCTTGGGAATCATTGACATCAATGGCGATCTCCCTCACACTTGTTAACGGTTCACATCATTGACCGGTTCGACTTCAGATTATTGTAATCACATGGATATAATCGTACTTTATGGAAGAGGAGACGAGGACCCTGGGTATTTTTTTAGCGCTCATTTCTTTCCCTAGGTTGTGATGGAGTTTTGTATATCTAGCATGGATCCACATTTGTATGGTTGTGGCTATGCTCAAATTTGTGTCTGTATGACATAGATATACATTGTACATCTGGTAGCTATGTCCAAGTTTGAGTCCTCTATCACATGGATCTACATTGTATTCTAGTAGCCATGCTTATTTATTCCTCCCATGGATCTATCTTGTATTGGTTTGTAGCCATGATTTGGTTAATTGTGTCTATGATTCAAAGATATTGATGTACTACAGATGCCTACTAGACTACATGCTCTGATCGAGCTGACATTTTCACCTCAAAGCAACAACTTGTTCTCTCAAAGATCTCGTTTATCATATCCCTCTAAGACTCACGCTTTGGGGGTCATTTTTTTATACCCAAATCATGTCACCACCATGTGATAATATCTTTGAATTACATATTTTCCCTTAATCCCAACACTTGGAGTGGAAACCCATGTTGTTTGTCAATATTACATGAAAATACTCAGCACTGCGCTTTCCCTGTTAACCATGAAAGGTACCTTGCTTGCACCACCTGTATCCTATTTTCCGTAAGCGGTGCCACCACCTATGGTATTTTGTCCATAAGCGTTTCTTATCTAAACCGCTCTGTCATAAGAAGAGAAAAGTTGTACCGTGCATAAAACATGAAAAAGAGAAGTTTCCCAAGGCTTCTAGATCATGAGCCTCATGTCCTCCCTTATCCCTATCATAGTGGGTCAGTTGAGCTCAAGATCCCCCGTCATAGGATCTGAGAGGCCACCTCATCCACAAATCTCTCAACCATTCCTATCCATTGAGCCTTATAAATACAATATCATGCCCATGGTTTAGGGGGGGAACTATAGAGGTATTGTTATGATGTTGGATTGACTACTTGGCCCAAGCCATTTGAGAGCATAGAGAGAAAATTTGGAGCTTATGGGGATGAGGTGTTGATTTCATGGAGATGCATGTCAATACTAAGGCTTAATTGGTTGTAAACTTCTCCATCCATCTTAATCCAAAGCTGATTTCTGTCCCACATTACTGTTGTTTTGATTTCGCATGTACATGTTGTTAGATTCCTTAGTCACTAACATGGATAAGTAGATGATGTTTTGGTAGCTTTGATGTGTTTGCATGTTTGATCTGGTTGCAGGTACACAGGTTCACTATCGAAGCAGCATTCCAGGTGTCTACGACATCGAGGGAGGGTCTTCATCCTTTGTCATTCACTCATTTGTTCTGGATCTGAACCATTCATACTAGAGGAATAGCTTCTATCCGCAGAAGGTGAAATATTCCTGCTTACATGGCACATCAATCTCACCTAGCTTCATCATAGACTCTAGAGCTTCTAGACATATGGTTTCGATAGAAGAGGCATTCTCCTCTCTTGACATGTTGAAAGGTCCACCAATAGTTTTGGGAGATGACTCTCTCACTGACAGTTTGGGGAAAGGAAGGATTGATCTTGCCCATGGTAAGTTCAATAATGTGTTGTATGTTCCAGGTCTTGCCTCTAATCTCTTGTTAGTGTATCAGATGACTCACACTAGGTCTCCAAAGAATTTCATCTTTTCCCTTTATGATGTTGAAATCATTGATATTTTGAATGGTAAAGTCATAGCAAAAGGTGTTATTGATCAGACTTCGAAGGTATACATGTTTTCCCATTTTATACCCTACTCAAACCCATCTACTCTTCTGATTCATGCTAATGAGGCAAGCAAGCTTTGACATGAAATATTTATCCATCTTAACTACAAGTATATTTATAATTTGAGTGACAAATATATGGTCATACGGTTACCAAAGATCAAGTTTTCCAAGGGAGTCTGTCAAGGTTGTATCCTAGGAAAACACCCAGAGCACAAATTTGAGAGAGCTAGTCATGAGAGAACCTCTGCAGCTCTTGAGTTGATCCATAGTGACATTTCTGGTCCATTTCCTCATATGTCCATGATTCAAGAAAAATATGCACTGACCTTCATAGATGACTTTTCCAGGTATTGTTGGGTTTACTTCCTAAAGTATAAGTTTGAAGTTTTTGACCTCTTCAAAGTCTTTAAAGCCTTGGTTGAAAACCACTTTGGGGGGAAACTAAATATCCTCATATCTGACAATGGTGGTGAGTATGTCAAGTCTGAGTTCATTTAGTATTGTAAATATGTAGGTATTCAGATGCAGCATTCGATCTCTTACACACCACATCAAAATGGTGTTGCTGAGAGAAAGAACAGGTCACTGAAGGAGATGGCAACCTGCATGATGGAGGCTAAGACTTTTCCACCAAAGTTTTGGGCCAAGGCTATAAAATGTGCATGCTACATTCAGAATCAGTTGCCTCATGAGAAGCTTGATGGTATGGCTCCTTTCAAAGCTTGGAGTGGGCAAAAGCCAGATGTGACCCATTTCAGGTTTTTTGGCTCAAAGGCTTGGGCTATAATTCCAACTGAAAAGAGAAAGGATTTGTAGCCCCAAATCCAAGAGTGCCTATTTGTTGGGTATTATGCATATTCAAAAGGGTACAAGCTGATCAAATTTATCACTAACAAATCTTTCATTGAAAGAATTGTTCAGTTCCAGGAAGATCCTTTAGTAGTAGTTGAAGTGGGAGAGTCTTCTTCACCAACAGATCCATTGATTGTAAGTGGAGAGACTAATGAGTTTGATGATTCTGATATGTCTGATAATGATGATTTGATTGCAAATATTTACAGTCCTACAATGCCAAAATGGGTATCAAAGACCATTCATGCAACTAGGGAACTAGCTGGAAATCCTAGTGACACTAGGAGGACTAGATCTTAGTTTGAGAGTGCCCTTTGTATGAAAGATCCTTTATTTGTTAAGAATTTCTATATGATGGTTGAATCAGATACATATACATATGAAGATGTAGCACATGATCCAAGATGGAAAACATCCATGAAAGAATAATTCAACTTGCTCCAGAAGAACAACACTTGTGAACTGGTTGATCTTCCCCCAGGGAGGAAGCTAGTTTAATTTAAGTGGGTCTTCAAGACTAAGTTTGCTACTGATAATTCACCTTTGAAGTATAAGGCAATACTGGTAGCCAAGGGCTACCCACAAGTACATGTTATTGACTACAATGAAACTTTTGCACCAGTGGCAAAGATGGACTCCATAAGGCTAGCTTTAGCCATTGCAGCTTCGAAGCAGTGGGAGGTACATCACATGGANAAATATATTTACATGTAGAAACATGAAGGGTTTGTTTCTAATCCATATTTAGTGTGCAGTTTAAAGAAATCATTGTATGTGTTCAAGCAAGCCCTTAGGGCTTGGTATGCCAAGATTGATTCCTTTCTGCTATCATTGAGTTTTGTTCGATGAAATTCTGATCCTAATGTCTATTTGAAGCTTATTCATTGTCATTTGATGATTATTGTCTTGTATGTGGATGACCTTTTGATTAAAGGAAGTTCAAAGAAAGAGATTGCCTCCTTGAAGGATGCAATGAACAATGCATTTTCTATGACAGATTTGGGATTGTTGAGCCAACTTTTGGGTCTCAAAATTGATCAATACCAACATGGAATCAAAGTACATCAGCCCAAGTATGCCTTAGATTTTCTGAACAAGTTTAACATGAAATATTGCAAGCCAAGCAAGACTCCCTTCCTTTCAGGAGTTAAGCTTGAAAAAGCAAGTTCTTCTCCTCTGGTAAATAATACACTGTATAGGTAGTTGATTGGGTGTTTTCTTTATCTTACATACAATTGAAATTATCTATCTTATGTAGTTAGTGTGGCTTCAATATACATGGATCAGCCTCATGATATCCACTGGAGGGCAGCCAAAAGGATCCCTAACTTTTTTCAAGGAACAAGAACTCATGGGATCTTCTACAAAGTAAAATCTGATCTTGATTTGATTGGGTTTACTGACAGTGATTGGGTAGGTGACAACAGAGATCAAAAGGAAACATCAGGATATGTGTTCATGCTTGCATAAGGACCAATTATCTGTTCAAGCAAGAAGCAGATTTCCATAGCACTCTTATCTACATAAGAAGAGTATAGAGTAGTTGTAAATGCAACAACTCAATGTTTGTGGTTGCAAGGAATACTTGGAGAATGTGGCTTTGAATCACAGTTTTCAACTATTATCTATTCTGACAATCAGAGCACCATTTGAATCTACAATGATCTAGTTCAAATATATCGAACCAAACACATTGAGATCCATATGCACTACATCACACAGCCTCTACATGATGGCACCATTCATCTACTCTTCTGTGCATCTTCAGAACAAGTAGCAGACATCTTCACCAAAGATTTTTGTGAGAAGACATTCAGAAATCTCAAATCACTACTGGGGATTTCTGATCATGCTGTGAAGCATGATTGATGACAATATTTCCAAATTTTTTTTTTCCTATCCATGTTTAAGGGAGGATTTTTCCACTAGGTTTTTGCATCTTTCCTTGGTTGTATGGACAAGCAGTATGTAAAGGATGACTAAGCCTTGTTGCTAGGCCCTCTATTTTTCTGATATTTACTCATAAAGTTAGGATTAAGGGGGGTGTGTTAGAATAATCATCCCATAGTTACCTACCTTAGACATCAATTAAATCAATTTTTTTCTTATTACCTAGTCTCCTAGATTCCACTCTATGCTAGTTGCGTTCTACATGACTTAGAAGTCAACACTTGCTAAAATTGAGTCATGGAGTGCTTGGAAAATCTCTTGGAAACCATATTTAGCATGTCTTCTTTATTCCATATCCTCCAAAGGGCATATCTAATTTTTCTAAAAAGCTGCTTGTTTTATTAAGAATTAAGGAAAAAGGAAAAGCTAGACTAGGTGTAGTTGACTTGTTTTTTGCTCACATCATTATCCTTCATTTTCTCCTAATAAAATAATGAATGAGGTTTATTTCCATCCCTCATTAGCTTTCCTACTTGACATAGCCAATTTGTGAGCATCTTGGTGGATTTGGAAATTGCTTTATGCACCTATGGGGGATTGGACTAGATTTAGTAAGCCTACTTTTTGACCTTTTCGAATGGAATCCTTCTGCATCCAAATATATCATGTAATTATATATTTTTGCATCCTATTACTTCATAACGTTGGCTATTGTACACTTATTTAATACATATTAGTGTTATGCTCCAATTTCAGTCTCCTTTGATGTTATTTTTGCATGTTTGATTAGCAATTTTGTGAGTGTAATTGTTCTATATATTGGGTTCAATTTCCATAAATATGCATAGAATGCATCCATCACAAACCCTTACATTTAGAAGTACATATTTGGGTTGTTTGGGGTTTTCTGATACTTCTCAATTTCATGTTCCAAATTGCACGACAAAATTTGCGCCCAATTGAAAGAATCACATGTGAGAAAAATATGGTGCTCCATAGGAACCCATTGTGCTACGAATGAAGAATAGTTTGGTAACCCATACAATCTGAAAAACATGGCTGCCAATAACAAGAAAGAATCTCTGAACTAGGAAATTGGGTATGTCAAAAGTGAAGCAAGAATAACTGGTGTTGGGTCTTCCATGAAGGATTTGACTACTTCTTCGTAATTGAACTTGGAGAGGGTTTCATCGAAAAATTTGGACGAGAGAAGATATTTGGGAGGTCACAAAGGATAATACCTGGTGAACACCTCAGGATGGAATGAAAAAATAGGGATATTATCTATGTCATGAAATGAGCACTCCTTAGGGTTGACATGGTCTGATTCCCACTTGACAGGGTCTGTGTGGGGCATGAATGGAGGTCTAGTAGTGATGCAGTGGAGCTAGGAATTACGAATCTGAATATAAGCAGGTTGGTCATGGGTGATAGAGGAAAAATCATCATTATCAAATATGGAGTAAATTCTAGACTAGTCTAGATATGAGGTATCAAACACGCACCCATTAGTTTTAGTAAACAGACCGACATTGGGGTCTTTGTTCTTCTGCTCCTGAAGAGTGATTTTTGACCTAGTGTTCCTAGATGTGGTGGATACCTTCTCTGATTGGATCTTGGCCACCATGTTTTATAAGGACATGACTTCAATTACAATAGAAAAAACGACCAGGAAGTGAAAATGTATTGGTGAAAAATGCTCAGAAGACCACAAATCCTTGTGCTAGGAAACAAAGAAAATGCACAATAAAAACCCTCAGCACACTCAAAAAGCACAGGAAAAATTGTAAAAATAATTCGTAACTTTGAACTTTACAAACCCAAAATCAAACTACCAAAATAATTTGGGTTGTAGATTTTGTATGCATGGATGGATGAGATTGATGCGATGGAATAGGACAGAAGATTTGACAAGTTTCAATTTTCACAGTTTTCGATCTCTGATTTCCGAAAATTGGGAATCGCATATCAAGAAACGATCATTCAGTCAGCTAGCATATGGGATTTCCGGTTTCTGATATAGGTAAGAAAAAGTCAGAAAGATGAAGAGTATCATAAATAAAAAATGATGTTTCTGATATCCGGGATATGAAAATATCAAAAATCGGAAATCAGGAATGCAATAAATCACTTCAACAAAAACATGAGTTTCTGGTTTCTGACACTCAAAAATAGGAAATTGGAAATTGGAAAATGGACTATTCTTTACTTGAAAATATAATATTTATGAGATCTGAAATGTCGGAAATTGGAAATTGGGAATACGCCAAATAAACTTAACTAAAACTGGAATTTTCGGTTTCCGATACCTGAAAATTGGAAATTGAAAAATCATAAATCGGAACGTAGAGTGTTCCTTAATAGAAAACATAAGATTTTGGGAATTCGAATTTTCAACAATCAAAAATCGGGAAACTCACTTTAATATACCTCCAAAAGGGGGATTTTTTGCTTTCCAATTTTGGAAACGGGGAATCAAAAAATTTGAAAAAAGGTTTTAAAATACATAACAAGGTCCCAAAATATGGAAAAAAAAACAATGTTTACGAAAGGAATTTAGTCAATCCAAACAAGACAACAAAGAACTTATAACTTGATAATTTGTGCAAGTAATGAATGGATAGAAAAAGTAGTCAGTAGGGGTCCCTATTTTGATGATTCAAAATGTAGATCTGTTGCAGGTAGCAATAAATGACGACTTGCTAGGGAGAAACAGTTATATCTGGTAGCTTTTACATGAAATTTTCAATATAACATGTCAGTATATTACAACCAAATCTAGTAGAGAAAAATACCTAGTTGATATCACACACACCTATGATCATTGATAATGATACTAAACAGATTGGAAAGCTGTATAAAATGCTATAACATCCCTGCAAATAAATATCAGTGATAAGCAATTAAAGGTAAGATTCTATAGAAAATATTAGGTTTATGTCATGACCTTCAAACTAAAATCACCTGGGTAATAGGTGCTGGCTCGGGAAAGGGGCATAAGAAGGAAGTTCGTGTGTGCAACTAAGGAAAATGCGTTGTGCATGTGATAGAAGCAAAGGAAAATCATGAAGGTGGAAATGGCTGGCGAAGGTAGAATAGAGAGGTGCGCGGAAAAGGAAAGGAAAGCATGGAAGCGTGCAAGGGGAAAACGGTCGGAAAGCAACAGATGCAAGATCCAGATCATGGCCGTATCAGAAGACATAATCCTGCAGCCACGCATGCATGAGAAGATATTTGTAAGTTAGGCTGATAGTGCCTCGTGTCAAGTCATAATCACCACAGTTGTAACTAGAGGGGTGGCTGATGGTGACGGCTAACAAACTACTAGGATGCAGTTGGCCCTGGGGGGCCATGTAAATTAGTATAAATAAGAGGGATGCAATGGTTAGAGGGTTGGTTTATAAATTTTTCATTGATCCCTGTTTAGTTTTAAGTATTATTTTTTCTATTCAATGCTAATAAATGGTAGGGGATGTCGATTATGTTGTAATTTCATAGAGATTAGAAGAGGAGTAGACTAAGGAAGAGTGTGGTAGCATTAGAGGGGTTGTTGAGCCGTTGATATGACTACAACATGAGGAGACCGCTAGGAGTAGTAGTAGAATAGGAGAGCAAACCAAAGAGCATGAGAACTATGAGTCTAAACTTAAAAAAATATCTTAAGATCAGTCTGCATCTCGCAGATTACAAGGTGCTATATCCTTTCTCATGCTAGATGAAGAGCACCTTGGTGGTTTTTCCCAGATGGGTTTCCATGTTATTTCTTGTGTCTAAATGAATTATTGATGTGGTGAATGTTTATGTGATTTATTACTAGTTTCTTTCCATATAATGTTAAGTGTGGTTCAGTTTCTGTTAGTTCCTTGCATTTGGTAACTGGATGAACATAATTCCTTACTGAAATGAAACTGTATAATTGTATATCATTCCATATAATTTATGTTATGAATCCTGACTTAAGTCATAGAGCTTATTGATGTGAATCAACTGCGTTGTACGAGTTGCACCAGCTGCGAGGTGGAAAGAAAAGTCAGGACACGAGTAATGACACATAGTTGTGCTTAGTCACACAGAACTAAATCCTCCATCCAGTCAACTTGTTGCATTAGTTGAGATCCTTGGTTGCAAGCCAAGGGATTATACTTCCCCGACAAATCACAGAAACATGGTTTAGGTGGTTACTCATCTATGAGATATCTTGGGTGAGACTGAGCCTGTTTCATAGGTGTTGTTGACGGGGCTTGTTCTATCAGGCCAGTATCTCGGGTAGTTGTTGGATCAACAAGTTGTGCAGAACCTCGGTCGCGCGAGAGGCGAAAAGTGGCCAACAATAGGATTTCTTTATTCTGAATTCTAAGAAAACTTTTTTTTTTGAGATAAGACCAATTGTGTTAAGAACATTGTCCTGTTAGGGAACAATGTCAAGAGACTCTCTATATTTTGGTTTTTTACACTAAAAGCAATTACCATGTCCTGGTAACCACATATTAGTAATTTCAATCCAAGCATCATCAATGAACATGGTTAAACTGGCTTGTGATAAGACCTCCTGTCATTGAGCACAAAGAGCTAAATCTTTTTTAATTGAGAAGAATTAAATGAGATGCAAGTTGCAAGCCATTAACCTGGCTTGGGAACAAGCTAATGGAAATGTCACCCAGAAATTATGAACATGATAGGCCAACTTTTGATAAGATCTCCTATCTTGTAGCTTACAATCATTGAGGTATTCATTTATTTTGGTCTCCCGTGACAAGGGTGAGATCAGAAGAAACCTGAAGGTTAGAGAAACTATGAAATATGCACCACAATTATAACTATAATATTAGGAAGGAATGCAAAAGGTGTCCTTAACAATATCCCCATCATTATGAGTATAGTGAAGATAATGATCATCAGAAACATGGATTTTAGTATAGATAAAGCCAAGAATAGATATTGAATTTCTTTTCCATAAGGATATTAGTCCAAACCCAAGTAAGATTTCCTGACATATTAATATCCAAACTCTTAGTAGAAGTTTCTTGAGATAAACTTATTTACCAACATGCATAAGATGCCATGGGCACATCAAGTCATTTAAAATAAATAAAAACGAAACAAACCAAAGCCAATCAAAATAATTCATACGAATCAAAACCACACATTATGTACAGGTAATTAAAAATTACCTCAAGAGAAATATTTCTTGATGAGCAGAACATTTATCAGAAAGGTGTCAGTAACACCTTCCATTGTTTGCAAGTGGACAATACCAGGGTTGATATTTTTTGGAATAATGAATGACCCTAACCACAAATGTTGAAACTTTGTGTAGTCTTGTTTGTCCTTTTGGGGCTTGTCCCACTTGAGTACCAGATCCCCAATCTCAAATTGATGATTCTTAGACGACTTATCCCGAAACCACCTTTTGACCAATTATTAATGATGGTGAATCTTGTTCCTATACTTTTCCCTTGCTTCTTATAATTTGAGAAGGGTGTCAATTCTATCTTGTAAAGGAGAGGAGTCAAGATCTTGTGAAAATGAATAAGAAATATGTAGTGATGGAAGAAGAAGGTTTGGTTGTAAGACAACCTCTTTTCCGTAGACCAAATAATAGGGATAATTACCAACGGAAACTTTAGGATTTATCCTATCTTCCCATAAATCACTAAATATTTTAGTACGCAAATCCATGTGGTTATCAACTATAGTCTTCTAAAGAATATTGATCAAATTATTATTTGAGGATTCTGCTATGCCATTACCTTATGGGTAATAATTAGCAGAGTATTTTATTTTTATCCCTTTCTCAAGGGCATACTGAGTGAGATCAATAGATTTAAAATAATAAGCATTGTCAAAAACCAAAGAGTTAGGTACTCCAAACCTGGTAAGGATATTACTCTCCAAGAAAGATGTGCCCGATTTAGTGTTAGCAACCTTTAATTGGATTTCATCCACCCAATGGGTAAAATAATTAGTTGCAGTCATAATGTACTTGTGTTGCAATAAGGAGGGAGGAGAGATAGTACCAACAAAATCCAGTCCCTATTGCTGAAAATGGTACTTGATAGTGACAGGTTGTAGAGGAAAGGTCGACTTCTTTAATTTGTCTGCACAATTTTGGCATGGCTCACATTTCCTAAAAAGGTTATAATCATATTTGAACAAGGTAGGACAATAATAACCTTCTCTTAATACCTTGTGGGCCATGGTTTCTCCAGATTAATGTCACCCTGCATGCCTTGCATGTAAATGAACTAAAAGTTTGTCAGCCTCCAGTTTTTCAAGGCACTTGAGAAAGACACCATCATAATTATTGAGAAAAAAAACATTATCAACAAACTGGTAAGGTGTATCTTTGAGTCTCATAGTTCTACAATTTTTGAAGTCAAGGGTTGGAGGGGCATACCTGTGATTGAGATAAAATATAATGTCATTATACCATTCAGACGACGGAGTAGTAATGAAATCAATAGCATCAGTTGACACTTCGTCTTCATAAAACGTTTGTCATTCCTACTCTGGACCATTGGATTGGACTTCCAAAAATCATAAACCCTACCCTTTTACCATTTTGACAGGTTTTATCTCCAATTCATACTCCTGCAGCATAGTCATCTAGTGAGCTCTTTTTTCTCCCAACTGTTTCTAAATCAACATATTTCTTACTGCTGTGTATGGGACTATAACCTTTGTCTTTTATTTCAGCAGGTAGGGCCTAAAATGTTTCACAGACTTGTAGAAAGTATAGTCTTGTTTTTCTATCTATGTATAATTCAATTCTGATCCTTTAAACATAGAGCTCATAAAAGACACATGCATTTCAACATCCTCGTCATTTCTTTGTGTGAGCATAGCAACATATGAAACGTTAGTGGCAAAAGTGTATAATACAAAATATCTTGAAAACTTAGGAGGCAATAGTGTGGGAGCCTCCATAATGGACTTATTGATGCTTTTAAAGGCATCCTTATGTACATCAGAATACTTGAATGATAGCATCCTTCTTTACCAAGTATTGAAGAGGTATGAAAATCTATGCAAAGTTAAAGACAAATCTTCTGACAAAGTTAATGTTTCCTAGGAAAGACTTTATAGCTTTCTTCGATGTGGGGAGACCGATTTTTTCAATTGCTTCCACCCTTTTAGGGTCAATGATTGTTACATATTTAGAGACAATGAAGACAACAATTTTACCTTCGGGGACCATAAAAACCGATTTCTTTGGGTTCAAACATATGCCATATTTTCTACATCTATCAAAACATGTCTCAAATCCAACAAACGATCATTTATTTTCTTAGTAAAAATGGTAATATCATCTAAATATAGAACAACAAATATTTGTAACAAACCTCGGAAAGATATATACATAGCTCTCTGAAAGGTGGAACCAACATCAATCATCCTGAAGGGAATCCTCCTGTAGGAAAAAGTGCCCCAGGGTGTCCTAAAAGAGTTTTTTTTAGTTGGTCATAGTTTGTCACTTGAACCTGTTTATACCATGAAAAATGATCTAGGAGTGAGAACATATTTGCACCCGATAGTGTTCATAAGATTTGTTCCATGGATGGAACTAGATAGTTTTCCTTTTCAGAAGCTCCGTTGAAATTTATGAAATCCACACATAATCTGATTTCTCCATTTTTCTTGTGAACAGGAACTAAATTATAAATCCATTGTGTATGTCTGACAAGAAAAATAATTCTTTCTTTCAGAATTTTATCAAGTTCTTTCTTTATGGAAAGCTCTAGACTTGGATGCATTTCCCTTAACTTCTGTTGATATCACTTAATATCAGGCTTTAAAGGTATATTGTGATGGATGATGGATGGATCAAAAGTATTTATATCATCATAGGTCCATGCAAAACATCTTTTTATTCTTTACACAATTTAACAAAATCCCTTCCCTATTTAGGAGAACAAGTAAGGCCTATATTGATGAACTAAGGATTGTCTTCAGTACCTAAATTGAAAGTCTTGTGATTAAGAGTATAAACATGCATTTTTCAATTAGGACTACCTATGAATTTATCTTGTAAATCGTAAATCCTCTCTAAATTCAAAACTGACTTGGGAATCATATTGGAGGGAAAGACATTATCGAACAAGGATTTCTCTTGTTCAACCTCATCTATGGAAAAGTCCTTAAATTTTACTTGTGCTATGAGGAAATCTAAAAATTGAACATCATTGTCAAATATATTCCAATTGGTAACATTGTCTGGTATGGAAGGCCTATAGATGAGTTCTATGGAAAAATTTTCAGGAGAGAGACCTTTAGGTGGGATGAGTCTGGATGCGGTATTTTCCAATAGGTCATCATCAAAATTTTGCGATCTAGGGAAAAACTTAATATTAAAATATTGGAAATAATTATTCATATCCCTCACTAATTTTTGATAGTTCAAAAGATGAGGATCTAAGCAATGAATCTGGTTCCTTACCTATTTTACTATGATCTCCGAGTCTCCATAGCACTGACTGATATAGGCTCTTACATCAATCGCTTTATTTAGTCCTTGTACCAGTGCTTCATATTCCTTAATATTATTGGTGCACTGGAATTCTAATCTACATGCAATCATCCAATTTTCACCTTTAGGGTCTACAAGCAGTCAACCAACACTGAAACCATCTTTGGATCTGAATCCACCAAAAAAGAGTGTCCATGAAGATAAATATATTCTAAAATTCGTATTAAAATTATACACATTATATACAATATCGGACAATCTTTCAACATTTCAATTCGGATAAATATTAGCAAGAATATCACCAAAGTAGGAGTAAAAAGTGTAATGTTCAACGAACTGAATTTACAAAAACTGCAGGTTCATCTAGATCATTGAGATCAATGATTTCCTATTTCATAAGAGGCTCCCTATTTATTTTAATCTTATTGGGCCTCCCATTGTATGGTAGCTATAAGTGAGACCTTCTGTGGAAAAATATCCCTTTAGTTTTTAATACCAATCTCTGGATAACCACATACCATAAGTTTATGGTACATCAGCCAGTACAATGTCTATCGTTTGATGTATTATGGGATCATTAGACAATGTTAATGGAACATTTTTCAACTCACCAAATTCTTTTACCCTAGATCTATCCAGCTGCACTATCTAGGTAGGGAAATATTCCCACACATCATTTAACTTTCTCCATACCGAAACAAGAATAACATTCGAAGATGCTCCTGAGTCAATCATACAATTATGAACATTCCTATTGAAAACATAAAAAGTTAGCAGGAAAGGTGGAACCTTCTTAGTAGAAGTTCTTTGGGGCTCAGGTTGTGTAAATACTTCTAATATATGGTTTTGAGCTTCTCTTGACCTATTCAATACCATGTTCTTGGGAAAACCCTCTCTAATGGATGGTCTCTTAAGAAGTTAAAAAAGAGAGATGTTAGTTTTGTACCTTTTTAGATCATCTATAAGATTGTACTCAACCATAGGAAATACCTTTTCTTTCTTAGGGGATGTCTATCCCATGGTCTGTGCAAATTTTGTTGGTGGAGTGTCTTGTGTTGGTAATCCTTTAATCCTCATATTGTAGGAATTCTGCATATCGAAGAAAACTTATGTATATTCCTTCTATTCTTCTTCAACCATAGGAAGGTTTGAAAAACAATTAACACTATTAATAAATGAATCGTGTTCATTATTAGGAGGTATAGTTTAAGCAATTTCTTGTCTACCATCATTTTGTGTATTTGGAGGAGTAGAGGCTAGGGCTTTGAAATTAGAGTAAATCTCATCGAAAGCAAGTGCTTCCTAAGGGTTTTGGAGGTGGTTGATTTAAGGGAGATTGATAAGGTCTCCTAGGTGGTGGCCTTACATGTCCTCTGTTATTTTCCTGGTTATCACTACTTTTCCTTTTGAGATCGATCATATCGTTGGACATCCTTTGCCACAATTTCTTCATATTTTCCATTTCATAAGGGTCTTTATCTAAGGTCGTGGGCTGAAGGACATGCTCTTTCCTTCTCCTAGAAGTATAATTTATTTTAGGTTCATGGTTCGGATTGTCTTTAATACCATACATGTATTTTTCTACAAGAGAAGCCTCAGCGAAGGCAGGTTGTGGAGTTGTCTTGTGAGCATGTTTGACCCACATAGCAATGGTTGTAGGAAAACCCTTAACACAGTATGCTATCCGCAATTCCTTGGTAGGGATGAGTGTAGTAGTGATACTATTCTTTAAGTAGGAATACCTCTTATTATAATCTCTCACTCCTTCTTTAGGCTTTATCTAAAGGATGATAACTCAATGAACAAATATTTGGGGGTACTATCATCTCTGAAATTTTGGAGGAATAATGTTTTGAATTGTTGCTAGGAATTGATAGAGGAAGACTCTAATGAAAAATACCAAGTCAACGCTCCCTTCGAAAGTATAAGAAAATAACCTAGATACAATATCCTCATGAATTACGTTTCTCAATCTTATATCTTGCATGTAACTCTTAATATGATATTCTGTTGGAGGTCTATCATCTTAATCAAATATAGGTAGTCATTTCTCAGGGTTCTTAGGGATTTTGTGTAATTTACCTAGGACAAAAACTACATCTAACTCAAACCAAGGTATATTGAGATCGTTTTCCATATCTTCTTTCAGAACTTCCCATTCTTCTAATAAATTTTCTGATGGATGTTTTGAAGGCTCTAAGGAAGACTCACTGTCTGAAGATTCTTCAAAGGAAGAAGATGATGAAGGGGTTGTTGCAGGTGGTGAATCATGGAAAAGCCCAGGTGGATCTTATGGGGTTTGATCTCTTTGATCAAATAGCTATTTGGTCTGGACCTTTGGAACTACTATTTGTTCAGGGGTTTTTTAATCACTTCTTCTCACGAGAGCAGAATTTTATTAGGGTAAGGTGTCTGCGAGGCTCCGATTGAGTTCAGATCTCTGTTCAATCCTTACAGATTGTTCTTGAGTGTGATTTGAAAAATGTTCCATTATTAGGGTTCCACTTGTTGGTGAAACAAAGATAATTTGTGGTGGATTACTGGGAACAGTTTATACAAAATAAGTGGGAGGGATAGTGGTCATATCTTCTACAGGTCGTGTTGTAGACATAGAAGCTTGTATGCGGCTTCTAGTAATGATAGGTGATGTTTTCAGCACAGGTTTAATAAGGTTTATCTTGACATATTTCAGAATGGTCCTCCTTATAGTGCCATTTCCTGACGGGACCGATGTGTAGTTTGCTGGAAAATCCTACAAGGCAGTAAACACAAGGATATAACCCACCCAAAGGCTTCAAATTGTTCCCATGCAGAGAAGACTCTATCCTTAGTTTGTTTGAAATTGATAAATCCTATGGATACGAGGCCTCCACTGGCACAAGGTTTTATTAGATCTAGAAGATCTGTCGTAAGGATTAATTGAAAAAAATAAAATAATGTATATCTAACTAACTGCTTAAGGACACTTAAACAGGTAGGAAATGTTTCAGAAATATGATTGTTGCAAAATATTACAAATGAAAAGAACAATTTCCTAACCTGCAAACATGGGAATCAAGATTACTTCCTTTAAATATCTTAATACTAACTCTTCAATTAAAATTACCAAGTATTATGTCTGAAGTATTAGAGATACGCAACAATATCAAGAGACAATATTAATTCACAAATCAATATTCCAGTATAGAAACATCAACAGAGGAGACATCATATAAAATAAATATGATAATCAGTGAACCAAACAGATTTACGAGATAAGCTAGAATTCATTAATAACATTCAATGAATAACCATGGAACATACCGTGAGATAACTACAATTTTTTTAATCTGCAAAACATTATAAAGTAGTAAAACCACAAAATTCCCTATTATGTTTCAGGTAGTCCCGTCTCCTATGCATTCTTTAAGATTTTTCTTTGAAAAGGCCCCCTTCAACTTGAGAAATTGCATCCTTAAATAAGATTATAGATTTTACAAGAAAGGAAAAATTTCCCAAAACGCGGGATTACAAAATCAAATAGTTTTTAGGATCGACCAAGGGTAGAACACCACCTGGAATATAGGTCCATAAGCTCATTGATCTCCTTGAAATGGGAATTCGTTAAGTGTATTTCTATTTTACAAATTAGGGAGGAAATATCCCTTTTTCTTATTTTTCTCCACTCTTTCATGAACATTTTTATTTGCTCTATCATGGCATTAGGAAACTCAATCCATCTCCTAATTTCTGGTATCATGAGCTGACTCATTT
This sequence comes from Pseudotsuga menziesii, assembly GCA_001517045.1. Lineage (NCBI taxonomy): Eukaryota > Viridiplantae > Streptophyta > Pinopsida > Pinales > Pinaceae > Pseudotsuga > Pseudotsuga menziesii. Next base: position 108,637 of record LPNX010379585.1, read on the forward strand.
TTTGGATTAGTTCATTGTCATCATCAAAACGTTGTTCCACCTATTCAAACTGAAGTTTCAAAAAAGGTTCCTGAGTAATCGGCTCCAAAATGAGCAGGTCCAAATAGGTTAGTGAATCCTCGGCATCTGGCCACCTTATCTCACAAATTTTATTCCATTCTTTGATCAAAGTATCCAATCCATCACAGATACCTCCCATGTCTCAATAGTAACTTTAGTGGTTTTGTCTTACAGACTGTCTATGATCCATATATCATGTGGTTTCTCTTTAATATGCTTCTTCCATCATGTCACCTATTCAAAAGATGTAGATGTTGTTATTATGTGATCATGGTGGGTTTTGAGTGTTTCATAGTGCTAATCAAACTCTTCATACAACCCTTGAATCTCACAGAAACAAGTGTACATATCCACCATGGCCTATCGAAAGTCTTGATGCACTCTACAAAGTACCTTTTTGAGTTCTTCTAATGTTAGGCCTAGAAAAGAGGAGTCTTTTGAGGCCAGCTTGGCATCTTTTAGCTGCTGATTGATGAGGAAAATTTGTTCTTCTTGCTTCAAATTAAAAACATCTGCATTCCCAAGCTGTTGTTTAAGTTGTTTAGATTTCTCCTACTAGTGTCAAACTGTTTCTTCATGCATCTGCCTCAACTGCATAATTTTGTATTCATATTTCTGCTCTGCTGCAAAAAAATCTAGTTTGGCTTTCTGTAGTTATTTTTCTCTCCCCCCAGGACCGTACTAAGTTGTGACACTGGGTCAAAATTGGTACCTGCAAAGACTCCCATGCAAGCTACTAGGTCCAATGATCCTTGTTGAATGTTAGTATTGTATTACTTCCAAATAACCTGATTAAGAGTAGGCACCTGTTTGGTAGAACTTTCCCTCACTCTTATTGCCCCCCTCTTTACCATAGATTTGTCCTTTTTTCTCCAATAGTACTTTCCAATTGATACCACTACATCCTTTCCAAAATATTCCATCACTTCTGATGATGAAGTTGTTTGGTGGTGGATGGTAACCAGGGGATCATTTTGGGTTTGGTTCAAGGGAATGTCTATGCTCAAGGGAGGGATATTCATAGGAGCAGAAGGAGACGTAAAAGAAAGAGATGTAAAAGAATCAGATATAGGAAAAATTCTTTGTGAGGAAGAGTCATAGAGGCAAGAGGAATATATTCCTAAGAAATTTGGGGGATTGGGGACATTGTGATAGGGTGAGGTGGTAAAATGGGAGGAGGAGAAGTACAAATAGGTGAGAGAACTGAAATTGTGGGAATTCCAGTAGTAGCTCCCATAATTGGTGAGAAATTTGTCTTAGAATAATATTGTTGGGAAGATGATGAACCTAACATATTGGGAAAACCTTGGAGATTTGGAATGGATGAAAAAAGGGTAGTCATCATAGCCTATGGGTTAGTAGAAGGGTCTTCTTCCTCGTCCAGATCACTATGCACATCATGAAATTCAATATGGGTTGGGGATAAGGAAATTACCTTTTGTGCAAAAGTTTCTTGATTAGGGGCTTGCTCTTGTTTAACAACAACGGGCAAAGGCATTAGTTTCTCTTTCACTACCTCTTCCTGGATTTTAGTATGTTCTTTGCTTGCTTGAACCTTTTATTTTTTAGGATGGGTTTCATCCATCTATGTATGGGTCTACAGTTGCGAGCTGATTAATTCAATATTTCTCGAGTTCTTCCCCTTTTTGTAGCATATATTCCATTGTGGTAAGACAAGGATTGGATGGGCCTTTAAGGACACCTTTACCTTTATCGTTGGGTTGAGAAGAAAGGGTAGCAACAAAACTTGCTGCATGTTCTCTTGCCTCCTTTTTTTTCTCCTTCTAAATATATTTCTTTATCTCTAACTTATCCTTCCTTTCACGGAGAATTCTTACCTTAAGGTCCTTCTTATACTTGTATAGATGAGACTTGGTATCCAGATACATGATTTTATTCATTGCCTCCTGAAAATATGTATCTACTTGGAACATGGAATCATAAAGATCACTTTCATGCACATAATCAAATTTAACATGTTCATGAGAAAAAATATTAGCCAAATAAGCCATTGGGTCACGCATTCTATTCGATTCCTCCCCCAAATTCATAACAAAAAATTCCTTTCCCAGCAAGGATGAATGGGTGGGGTTCTGTAACACAGGAGCGTCGAGATGAATGTGGAATTTGGGCAAAGACATATTCTTATGCTTAGTCAACTTAGGAAAAAACCCATCAATGACAGTGCGGTAAGCAAATTCTTGCAGCACCATGTGACTGGGAACTATCATAGGAAGTGGGTGGAGTGTAGTGTTGTCCCAAATTCTTATGTAAGAGAAATATTCTCCTACATACCAGTAGTCATATAATGAAATTAGTTCCCTAGCACCTTTAGAGAAATCAAGAGCATAAGTATTGGAAAGTTTGAAATACAATGACCCAAAAAACAGGTCACACGGCTCATAGACCCGTCAGATGAACTTATTTTCCCACATATCAAAGCAATATATATGCATGAGTGAGGATTTCACGTCCCAATACCAATTTAGAGATAAAAAATAGGAAGACACACACAATGCATCAATCACGAACCTTTACATATAGAAAGGTGACTTTCGGTTGGTCAAGGTTTTCTGATACTTCTCAATTTCATCTCACAAATTGCAGGACAAAATTTGCGCCCAATTCAAATAATCACCTATGAGAAAAATATGGTGCGCCATAGGAACCCATTGTTCTTTGAATGAAGAAAAATTGGTTAACCCATAAAATATGCAAAACATGGCTTCCAATAACGAGAAAGGCTCTCACAACTAGGATTTGAAGAAGGAATAACTAGTGTTGGGTCTTCCAACTAGGATTTGACTACTTCGTAATTAAACTTGGAGAGGGTTTGATCGAAATTTTTTGAAGAGAGAATCTCTTTTGGAAGTCCTAAAGCATAATTCCTAGTGAATACCTTAGGGCATAATGAAGCAACAGGGATAGTATCTGTGTCATGAAATGAGCACCCCTTAGGGTCGACATGGTCAAATGCCCACTTGACAGTGTCTGTGTAGCGCATCAATGGAGGTCCAGTAGTGATGCAGTGGAGCTGGGAATTATGAATTTGAAGATAAGTAGGTTGGTCATGGCTGGAAGAGTAAAAATCGTTATTATTAAATATGTAGTAAATTTTGGACCATTCCAGATATGAGGTACCAGACACATGCCGACTAGTTTTAGTAAACACACCAAAATTTTGGTCTTTGTTCTTCTTCTCCTGAAGAGAATTTTTGGACCTAGTGTTCCTAGATGTGGTGGATGCATTCTCTAATTGGATCTTGTCCACCTTGTTTGATAATGACGCGAGTTCAATTACAATAGAAAAAATTGTTAGGCAATGAAAACTTACTAGTGAAAAACACTTAGAAGACCACAAGTTCGTGCACTAGGAAATGGAGAAATTGCATAGTAAAAACCCTTGGTACAGTGAAAAAGAACGGGAAAAATGGTAAAAAACATTCATAACTTCGAACTTTAAAAACCCAAAATCAAACGACCAAAAGAATCTATGCCATAGATTTTGTATGCATGGACGACTGGGATCGAGGTGGCGGAATAAGACGTAGGATTTGACAAGTTTCAATTTTCATGGTTTCCAATTTTAGATTTCCGAAAATTGGGAATTGCAAATCGGGAAATGATCATTCGTTCAAAAAGCACTTCGGATTTCTAGTTTCCAATATAGGGAAGAAAACATAGGAAAGATGAACAATATGATAGATAAAAAAATGACATTTTTGATATCTGGGATACGAAAATATTGGAAATTAAAAACCAGGAACGCAGTAAATCACTTCAACAAAAACCTAAGTTTCTAATTTTCGACGCCTAAAAAAAGGAAATCGAAAAATGGACTATTCTTTATTTGAAAATATAACATTTATGATGTCCGAAATGTCGAAAATCAGAAATCGGGAATATGCCAAATAACTTTAACAAAAACTAGAATTTTTGGATTCCGATACCTAGAAATAGAAAATTCGAAAATCAAAGATCAGAATGTAGAGTGTTCCTCATTAGAAAACATAAGATTTCCAGATTCTGAATTGTCAGAAATCGAAAATCGGGAAAGTGACTTCAACATACCTACAAAAAAGGGATTTTTGCTTTCCGATTTCGGAAGAAAGGAATCAGAAACTTTGAAAAAAGGTTTTAAAATACATAACAAGGTGTCGAAAGATGAAAAAAAAAAGGTTTACTGAAGGAATTTATTCAATCCAAACAAGACAACAAAGAACTTATAACTTGATAATTTTCCCAAGTAATGAATGGCTAGAAAAACTAGTCTGTAGGGGCCCCTATTTTGATGATTCAAAAATGGGATCTGTTATAGGTAGAAACATGCACCCTATAGTGATTAAAAGTGCATCAATGGGGGGTGACACACCTTGTTAGAGAGAAAAGGACATCAACGTCTTAAAATAAGGTTTTTTCAAAGGGAGGAAACCTCAAACCTCAGCTTCCAAATACTTTTGGCTAAGTATTTCAGGGATCAAGGGAAGGAAAAGGTGTACATGATTCATATCCTTAACAAGGTCAAAAATTCCTTGTAATGTATTGCCCCTTAAAGTATGAACCTATAGTAGTGGAATAGGTGAAATACTTTGATGGATAAAGGATAAAGGGTCGAGGCAAGTAACCATTGGTTGGAAACTTGTCAATAGCAAAGAAGGAATTTTTTGCAGTACAATAATTTATCATCCCAATGAATGAAAACATGGATTCTGACCAATACATTACAAATCCATGAAAGTACTAAAACACAATACAACCATCGACATGAAAATCCATGATTAATACTATAATGTTTTATTTATAGATTGTGGATACAACCTCATGGTTTTCCGAAGAAAGGAGTTGGTTATCGTTCATTGTTTTCTTGGTTAATGAAATTATGCTAGCCTTAAGCCTCTACAATAATTGTGTGAACCACAAAAACCATCCTTGACGGTGATTAAAATTACATTGTCTTAAAACTTACACTTGTGTTTAATTAGTTGTGAGTGGATGATGGTTATAACTCAATTATTTAATGAGGATATAGCTCTCTATAAATTAGGGTATCCAGGACGTGGATTTATGACCCTATAAATACAGTGTTTGCGATGTTTATTTTACACAACCCATAGGGTCTGTTAGATATCAAACTGAAGTTAATATTCTTATGTTTTAAAAACTCGGGTATTGATGATAGTGATATCGGTTTTGATTCCATGATAGTAGCGATGCTATCTAGCCTATCCGTCAGTCCTAGATTTGACTTAAATTATTCCTTTACTATCCTTTGCATGCTGGTGGATGCTAATAGGATATTCGATCTAGATGTTTTTTTTCATCAAACAATTTCATAATTGCATTACTATAAATTGATGTATAAATTTCTTGTAGGAGTGTTATTTAAATATCTTAAGGAGATTCGATTCACGATCTCAGTAGTGTAATTTAACATAAGAGTGTCTCTTTAGCAGTCAAACATTCGATTTGTTTTGGATTTTGATTGAGATTCGTTTCACAGTACTTGGACACGCCTAGCAGTCATCAAATAATTATAACCGTTCTTCTTGATTTGATTTTCCTCTAGGCATGGTTGTAAATAATATCTCTAAAATATTTCTAAGTTGATTTAAAGGTTTTTTTAGGAGTTAATTGAGTAATTATGTGTATGTATACCTAAAATAGAGGACTTGTACTTTCATGTTTGTTAAGTAGATTTTATTCGAATTGAATACTTAAATGGAAATACTATGGTACAATATCCCTAGTTTTGACCTTAACTATAATGGGAATGAGACATTGTATATGAGTTAATTTGATGTTATGTTTATATATTGGGCGTATTCCCCGCTGCACATGAGTTATGTTGATTAGTTAGATATATTGGGTGTAATCCAATGCACATGTTTTATTATCTTGTAAATGATTATATATATTAGGCATAGACCATTATGGACAAAGACTAATGTCATGGTACAATGTACTAGATGTATTATTATGTGATTATCCTTAATATATATACTAAGATGATTAATGTGATGAAATGTGCAAAATATTGATGAATGATTCAGTTCTATAATGTGTTGGGCATAAGCCCTGAAACAATCTAGTGATGAGATTTTGTGTTCAACATAAGCTCTGGAACACATGAGTTATAAGATTAGAAATGTTGGGAATAAGCCCTAAAAAATTCCAAATTGATGTTGAGAATAAGCTCTCAACCATCGAATCCTTGGCCATTGTATCCTAGTATTAGTGTTGAGTGTGAGGCTCTGGAATTGCACTTGTGTAACAACCAATTAATAGTGTTGAGATTGGGATCTAAATAGTGCTAGGGTTTAATGAAATAAAGTGTGTTGAGTGAGAAAAACTCTGAATAACATTGATTCTTATCATACTTATTTTAAGTTGATTAAAGGAAATTTCAAATATACTTCTCATCAAGGACTGGAAGAACTACCATGATATACGAGGTAATCAAACATGCAAGGAAGTTCTAAAGCTGCCTAACCTAGTTGACCTACCAAACCCTACCTCAGGACTCAATAAAAGAAATAATGTAAACTAAGGGAATCATCAAAATAAATAAACTATGATATACGATGCATAAATAAATATTAAGAATAATATGTAAAAATTTTATATTATGAATATATATATATATATA
>LPNX010379585.1:115875-163448 GCA_001517045.1 Pseudotsuga menziesii
AACTAGGAACTAGTAAAAAGTCCCAAGTTAAACAAAATAACTATTAATTTCATATAAATCAATTAAAGATTATTTTCAAGAAAGAAATGAATTCTTGATTTAATTGAATTTTAAAATAATTTTCCTTTCCTAAAATATTTTCTATAAGAGCTAAACAAAAAGAAGGCTTAGGGATCTTATCATCATTAGTGATTAGTTTTGGAGAACATTTTCCAAAAGCAAACATTCTTATACATAGTCTGATTTTTCAAATAGCATAGCCTCACCTTTAGGAGTTCTAGATCACTTGCATGTTGGATCCATCTCAGGGGGATCCCAATTAGAACCAAGAATGGTTTGGTGTCATGGTTGGGAGGAACATGGTAGCTCCAAAGTTACCAGGTTACTAGATCTAAGGCTAGAAATAATTAGGGTTTTATTCATTCTCATTGTTTGAGTGTGAAGGGCTCTTTAGCCATTAACAAACTGCATAGTTATAGGTATGAGGTTTCTACATTTTCAATTCATTTTAACTATGGTTATAAGTTTTAATTATAGATATTAGGCTTTGGGTTAGGATATGTAATTTTTACTCTCTACTAATTTGAGTAAATGTTTCAGGTTTGTTTTATTAGATAATTAGAATCTTGATTTTTATTTCTTATATAGATTCTAGGATAAATTGTCTACCAGAGTTGTAGTAAACTAGTTTCAAAGTTTATTGCACTGAGAGAAGTGAGATGCTCTCATCCGAGTACGGGGATATCCTATCATGTTAGTCACGTTATGCTAGTCGGCATAAAAAAACATTATGTTAACGAACATAAATAAAATATAAAATATAAAATAATTATATTGTGGATTCAATCTTCTTTGAATATTCTAGCCTTTTTATTTTATCTCATTTTTAATTACTTTTAAAATAATTTAAATTAACTTTCTTTGTAATTCACCATAATAATAATAAAACATTTTTGTATAATAAGATTTAGATATACTATTGGTGTGACTTTAGAGTAGAATTTTGATATATTTGATTATGACTTATTGATTAAAATAAATGAGTGTCATCCAAATAACTGATGAGATCAATGTGTGTTTAACCTAACAATACACCAACCTGTATGCTAAAATAAAAAAGAATATAGAGAAAAACATATGGCCTATATTATCAAATAATAAAAACCCAATAATAAAATTAAATGAAAAGTAATTAAAAGATCTATGGTTTTGGCTGAGAATCCACAGCAAAGGTTAATGGCATCATCTCCAGATTCTGTAGTAAATGATGGTTTAGTGTCTATGTTTCGAGCCATTCTTGGCTCATCATGAAGACATTATCAATGATTGAGAAAATATTCACATCTCCAATTCATATAAATATAGATATAGAACAATTACAACTAGCTGACACTACGGTTTGTTGAATTAGTTTTAAGGTTTATTTTTTAATAATAATTAGATATTAACCCATTATTTATTTATTTACGATTCTATTAGTATATTTTTTTTGAGTTGTAAAATTTTTATTTATAAAATGTTTTATTTAAGTTGCTATATATTGATTTTAATGTATGTTATTTACTTATTTTTATATTAATCTATGCTTATTATAATTCCTATTATTTTATTATAAATTTTTAATTTTTATTATAATTTGTTTTGTTTTGTTGAAGTTTATTAAAATTCATATTATTTTATTATAAATTATTAAGTTCTATTATAACTTGTTTAGTTAAGTTTATTAAAGTATGATGTTTTAATAATAATTGTTAAATTACCTTAATCTAATAATTCATATTATTTTCTTATAAATTATTATTTTTTATTATAGTTTGTTTTTGTTTTGTTAAAGTTTATTAAAATTCATATTATTTTCTTATAAATTATTAATTTCTATTATAATTTGTTATGTTAGATTTATTAAAATATGTTGTTTTAATAATAATTGTTAAATTACCTTAACCTAAAACTATTAATATTATCATTAAATGTTGTTTTTTTTATTTCATTAATCTATGTTATGTTTTTTTTGTTTTATTACATGTTATAGTTTATATGTTAAATTTAATGAAAAGTTGAATCTTATAGGTTTTAGGTTAGTTTTGATAGGTTTTTCCAATTTAGGTTATTAATTAGTTTGGCTTAATTTAGTGAGGTTAGGAAGCCACTATCGAACAATGGTCAGGCCATCATCCTTGTTTAGAAATTTGGGGTTTTTTACAATCTCGATGGCCTCCCTAATCCTTCATGAGGACCAGTTATCCACTTGAGAAAGGAATTTCATGTCTTCTATCCTGATTGGGTGTTTCGTGCCATGGGAGTGCTCAGCCAAAGCATATTGATGTGTTCTATATAGCTAGGTGTTTGCATAGTGTTCTTTAACCCTGGTGCAAATGGATCTCCCTATTTTACCGATGTAGGATTTCCCACATTCACACGGAATCATGTAAACAACTTTTTTTAAGGGAAGGATCTATAGGGTCTTTAATGTATTTCAAAAGTTTTATGATGTTATTAACGGGTAAGAACACATAGTCAATACTTTTTTTCTTCAAGTGTCTCACTATCTTGTTTGTTACACCTTGTATGTATGAAAGAAAATTTGTGTGTTCCACTACCTTATTTTCTCTTAGGTATTTAGGTTTTTTAGTTTTGGAAAAAGCTCTCCTAATTTGATTTGAGTCATACCCATTATTTAGAAACACATTATGTAAGTGTTCTTTTTCATCTTATATGTGCTATGTATCCAGCATCCGTATGGCCCTGGTGATCAATGTGTTCAAGACTCCCATTTTTTTGTTGTGGATGATGGTGAGAGAGGGCATGCAGATATTTCTTAATGTGGGTTTTCTTTCTGTAAAATTTATGAGATATGCCTCCATATTGTTTTCCAATAAAGAGTGTATAAAGAAATGGAAGGAAATTACTCTCCTCCATCTCCATTGCAAATTTAATGCAATCAGATTGTTTGTTAAGGTAATCCACAAATTTGACCAGCTACTCTCTACCATGTGCCCATATTATGAATGTGTCATCCATGTAGCTAGACCACAACTCAGGTTTTGAATCTATCATGCTTAAAGATTTTTGTTTGAAGTTTTCCATGAAGAGGTTGGCTATAATCGGTGAGATGGGAGATCCCATTGTGATAGCACAAGTTTGTTTGTAAAGTTCTCCTTCAAAGCTGAAAAAGGTGGATCTAAGATATACGCCTACTAACTTAGTTGTTTCTTGGTCAGTAAGGTCATCAATGACTTTATTGCCTTGTTTATGGGAATCATTGTGAAGAGGGATATGACATCCAAGTTCAAGAGCATCTCACTCTCGTCCATATGTCGGGTTTTAATTTTGTCAATGAAGAATGAGGAGTCTTTGAAAAGGAGTTTTTGTTCGCCACTAGAGGATTTAACTTGTTTGCAAGGATTTTGGCTAGCCTATAGGTAGGGGAGCCCATGGTATCTACTATGGGTCGAAGATGAATACTTGGTTTGTGGATCTCGGGGAGTCCATATATCCTTGGAATCAATGGATCATAAGTAAGGAGTTTTTTATTAATTACATCATCTATGGACGATCTCTTTATGGTCTCCACAACTTATTTTGTAATGCGATCAAGAGGATTCCTATTCAGTTTTTTTATAGCATCTGCTTAGATCCAAATGGGCTTTCATCTTTGACACATAGTCTTATTTGTTGAGGATAACCGTAGCTCATCCTTTATCATCCTCCAAGAAGACAATTTGATCATTCTTTGTGAGTTCCTTGAGGGCCCTGTATTCTTGATTAGAAATGTTGGGTTTTGGTGGTTTGGATTTCGTTAGAGTAAGGGAACAGTTTTGATGAACCTCTTCAACTTCATTTTCAGGAAGATGTTTAATTCTTTCTTCTATGATTCAAATGATATATTCCACCATAATAGTTTTGGGGGCAATCACAAAATTGAGACCTTTCTCAAGAATTTTTCGGGATGGCTCATTAAGTTTAGTGTTAGCAAGGTCTACAATGACTCGATTAGGGTCTCTTGACCTGGTCTTAGATTCAACGTGTTCATGTGTGAGATAGATTGCAGGTATATTTCTTAGTTTGTGGTGATGATATGCTAGGTTTAACGCTATCACAATGATCAATATGATGTATGTTATCTTGGGAGAGATCTTGTGGGGCTACATTAGGGGAAACTATAAGAAGGCTATCGTATTGTCTATCGTGATGCTCTTGCATATCATGAAGGTTATATTGGGTGCTATCATGTTGTATCAGAGTGTTAATGTTATCTGGATGGGAACAATCTATTTGGGGGACGATAAGAAAAAGGGAAGGATGGCTATCACGAAGGATTCCATCGTGATGCTTAGGTTGGATATCTTGATGCTCATGTTGGTTATCTTGATGCTCAGGTAGTTATCATGAAGGGTTTCAACATGGGAACTATTTGGTTGAGCGTGATCTAGTTAGGGAACGATAGTACAAAGGGTTAGATGGTGGTTGTTTACTGTATGATTAGACCCACATTACGGAACATACCCAGATTGTTGTTCATTGAGGGTGTTATCTGGATCATCCTCGGGTTTATCATCCTCATGTTGATCAAAATTCAATACGTTTTAGTTGTTTTGTTGTCATTCTATCCTTGAGATATTCATTTTATGTTTGGAAGTGGTCTTTATATATATCGGATTGGCTCTGTAAAATGAGCATCCATCCAAATAATCCAAAATATCTAGGTCAAGTGTGTGTGATAACCAGAGGTGAATTTCTAAGAGTTCGCCATCTAGTTTATTCAACGAAAAATCCAAACTTTTGATTTGGTCGCGAACCAACATCAAACTTATTTTTTGGAAGAGGCGATTATTACAGTTGCTTCTAAGGATAATTAGTTTAGCTTAATTTGGTGAGGCTAGGAAGCCATGCCTTGCTGATGGTCAAGCCATTATCCTTGTTTATGCAGTTGGGGTTTTTTATGATCTCGATGGCCTTCGTAATCCTTCTTGAGGACCAATTATCCACTTGAGAAAGGAATTTCATGTCTTCTATCCTGATTGGGTGTTTTGTGCCTTGAGAGTGTTCAACCAAATCATATTTATGTGTTCTATCTAGATATATGTCTGCACAATGTACTTTAACCTTGGTTTGAATGGATCTTCCCATTTCACTGATGTAGGATTTCTTGCATTCACACAGAATCATGTAGACGCCCTTTTTTAGGGAAGGATATATAGGGTCTCTAACTGTTTTCATTACCTTTATGATGTTATTAAGGGGTGAGATCACGGAGTCAATACTTTTATTATTCAAGTGTATCACTATATTCTCTATTACATCTTGTATGTATGGAAGAGAAGCCTTGTAATCCCCCACCTTCTTTTCTCTTAGGTCTTTAGGTTTTCCATTTTTTGTGAAATCTCTCCTGATTTGATCTTATTCATTCCCATTTCTTAGGAACACATTATGTAAGTGTTCTTTTTCAGCTTCTGTGTTCTCTGTATCTGATATCCTTATCCCTGTGGTGATTATTGTGTAGAAGACTCCCACTTTTTTCTTATGGATGATGGTGAGAGAGGTCGTGAATATATTTCTCAATGTGGGTTTTCTTTCTGTAAACTTTATGAGATAACCCTATGTATTGTTTTCTAATAGCCAATGTATCATGAAATGGAAGGAAATTACTCTCCTCCATCTCCATTGTAAATTTAATGGAGTGAGATTATTTGTTAAGGTGATCCACAAATTTGACCAACTCCTCTCTACCATGTGCCCATATTATAAATGTTTCATCCACATACCTAGACCACCACTCAAGTTTTGAATCTTCCGTTCTTATATATTTTTGTTTGAAGTTTCCCATGAAGAGGTCGGCTATAATCGGTGAGAGGGGAAACCCATGGAGACACCACAAGTTTGTTCATAAATTTCTCCTTGAGAGATGGAAAAGGTGGATCTAAGACAAGCATACTAATTCAATTGTTTCTTGGTCAGTAAGGTATCGATGACTTTTATTTCCTCATTTCTGGGAATCATTATGAAGAGAGATATGGCATCTAGGCTTGGGAGTTTCTCACTCTTGTCCATATGTTGGTTTTTAATTTTCTCAATGAAGAATGAGAAGTCTTTGATAAAGGAGTTTGAGTTCCCAACTAGAGGATTTAATTTTTTTGAAAGGAATTTGGAAATCCTATATGTAGTGGAGCCTATGGCATCTACTATGGGTCTTAGAGGAATACCCAGTTTTTGGATCTTCTAGAGTCCATATATCCTTGGAAACAATGGATCAGAGGTAACAAGTTTTTTCTTAATTACATCATCTATGTATGATCTATTTATGGTCTCTGCCACTTCTTTTGTAATGCGACCAAGAGGATTCCTATTTAGTTTTTTTATATCAGCCGCTGAGATCCAAATGTGATTTCATCTATGACACATAGTCTTCTTTGTTGAGGATAACCATAGCTCCTCCTTTATTTTCCTTCAAGATGACAATTTGATCATTCTTTCTGAGTTCCTTGAGGGCCCTATATTCTTCATTGGAAATGTTTGGTTTGGCTTTCGTTAGAGTAAGAGCACATTTCTGACGAACCTCTTCATATTTGTTTTCAAGATGATGCTTAATTATTTGTTCTATGATACAAATGATATCTTCCACCTGAATCATTTTTGGGTAAATAAAAAATTGAAACCTTTCTCAAGAATTTTTCGGGAGGGCTCATTAATTTTAGTGTTAGAGTGGTTGACAACGAGTCAATTGGGGTCTCTTGACCTGGTCTTAGATTCAACGTGTTCATGTTTTAGATACCTTGGGAATTTGGTTGGGATATGTTATGGGGAATTGTAAGAAGGCTATACTACTCACTATCATGATTCTCTTAGGTATCGTGAAAGCTGTATTGGGTGCTATTGTGTTGTATCAGAATGTTAATGCTATTTGGTTGGGCATGATCTATTTGGGGGACAACAAGTAAAAGGGAAGGATGGGTATCATGAAGGATTCTATAACAATTCTTAGGTTGGCTATCTTGATGCTTAGGTTGGGTGTCATGAAGGGTGTCAAAAAGGGTGCTATCTGGATGGGAATGATAGGAAAAAGGGTAGGATAGTGACAAAAACAGATTTACCAAACACTAATGGGATCAAAATGTTTGAGGTGTAATTTTTTATGAACATTTAAAAGTTTAAGATAAAAATAACTTACACCTAAATAAATTGGTTCCCTCTCGGTGCTTTCTAGATCTTGGTTTTAAATATTAAGGCTTAGTCTAGATTCCATCTCTAGTTTTCTATATGATGTTAATAACTAGACCTATGACAAACATATTGAAACTAAACCCTACATCATAACTCAGGAATCATTTTAAAGCAAACAAGATATTAAAAAAACTAGATAAATAAACCAAATATTAAATAAGCTCTACTTATACAATAAACCAAATACTAAACACAACCATAAACATAAACCAGAGATCGAATCCTTTAAACAATTCAAACACATAAAGTAAAATGCAAACACTAGAATATTACATTTGTGAGAAACTAAGAATACCAATACATATAACATATCTACTAACAACAATAAACAATTATATTATAAACAAAAATATAATTCAAACCCCAGATTGAATCTCCTAAGATCCAAAGGATATTGTCTAAATAAATATTAAATAAATATTAAATAGAAAATAGTTTGTCAACCATTGCAACCCAAGGTTGAATCCCATAAGCTCCAGCTTATCAATATTAACAAATAATAATATTTACAGTGCTTAACAAATATCAACAAATAATAAACATAAAACCACCATCCTACAATCAAAACCCCAGATCGACGCCCATAGGCTCCAGTTGGAAGTGATTAAACATTACTATGCAAATAATCAAACTTAAAACCAAAATCAATTATCAAGCCCAAGATAAAATCTCATGAAGCCCCAACTGGGAGCGTTAACAAAGATATACACTTAAAAAATATAAAAAATACACCCGCTATCGAATCCATTAAACAATGTACCATAATCCTTTACATACATGAATTAAAACCATCAAATATAAAAGTTTACAACACACAGGACATTCCTTATAAGTAAGCCTAGGCCATGCCATTACAACTGCCATTAACAACCATAGCAGTAGCATCACAAAACAACTATATCATTATCCCTCTAACCAAGTATTATATCAAAACAATGAACAGATCTAGGGTTTCCCTTGACAACCTACATAACACCTTTCATAAGCACATAGACATGATATAAACCACTTAATAATTTAACAAAGTAAAATTCATATTAAAATGTTGAGTCGCAGTAAGGGTTAAACACCCAATGATTTCCACATTCATCAAACAAATAGAAAAATGACACTATCATATGGCATTGATAAGATTATTAACCATCAAAATTAAAATAACGTAGCGATCATAGAAACACACAAAGTCGAATAGATTAAACCAAACCACCATTACATTGATCCATATTAGAGTTAAAATTTTACACAGACATGTCATTACACAAAACACACGAATGGGATGAGAAACACTAAGACAAACCTACAGACTAGAAACTAATGTATCACCATCATTTTCACCCAAACCCTGATGAATACTAATAGGGAGGCCAATCATAATTTTACATAGAGAAACCTTGCAACCTTGTAATGACCAAAAAATTGGGTAAAGGCTCTTTCCACATGGTATTACCCAGATTTGTGCATTCGACTAAAACTCTGCCAATATCGTTGAGTGGCACCATGTTTCTCCCCAACATGCAAAAAAAAAAACAAGATGCCTTTAGGAGTATGCATACAATTTTTCAAAACAAAATGAAATAGGAATGAGTTAAATGCTATATAAATGATTTCATACCTGAGGAGAACCTTTCCATTGGCACTATAATTCTAAACATTGTTTGCGTAGCTCCAATGGTGTAGCTTACCCCTTTACCATCCAACAAAATACTATGAAAATGAGCGGTGAAATACCTAGAAAGATGGTTATGGCTGTCTCTATTGTGGAGGAGCCAGGATGCCGTTCACGTGGGCTCATTAAAAGCACCAAACAACCTCTCACTAAGGTTTTAATCAAAACCCCCTCTCTATAGCTTAAGAGAATTTTTTTCCATTGAGGCTTACACACTCTTCCCTATAGTTTTATCTCATGTATTGGGAATGGGGTATTATTACATTGACAAAGCCCTTAGTATTTAGGGCTAGCCAACTATAGGTGCTAGGTTCTTTATTTTTCTTTGTCACTTTTATATAGAATCAGTTTATCGGCAAGTCACCTGTAGTAAGAATAGACACATCATGCGTTAGTTCGCAAAACTAGGTAAGCCTAGTATCATAGAATTTCCTTACCTTTCTAAGTGAGTGGCTAGGGAAAAATACTGCCACTCCTCCCCTTTAAATACATAGGTAAGTTAGCCTCATCGTTTATCAAAATAATAAATATATAACGTAATACAAAATCAAACATGAACAAATAATATCAGAAACATCGGTAAAACATATAACATGTACATAACTACAAAGTACATCAGAATATAGAATAATGACATTTAATTATCATTGTCACATCGGAATCATATAAAAAGAAAACATAACAAGAACTTAGGCATAGTTATTTATCAAGTCATAATCCCAAGTTAGGAAAATATGTCCCTTAATATCTTAGCATTATTATTAGTCGTACGAATTTTTATTTATTTATGGTTTTTAGGGACATTACAAGTGGTATTAGAGCCCAGTTTCAAACACTAAGTGTTGGGGTATGCACCTTAACGGTCCTTAATTATGGTAACTCCACGGTTTTTATGGAAGCTTGTAAGCAGAGTTGCGACTCAAAATAGTCTTAGGGGTGTCGGGGTTGAGTCAAAGCCCTCTTTTTGTAACTAACCCATGGTTTAAGTCCAGGGTTTAGGGTTCGGGGTACCCATGGTTTAAGCCCATGGTTTTGTAATAAGTGCACTTGTATAAATAAGCACTTTTGTAAAAGAGTCAGGTTAGGCTTTTAATGTAAGATGATTTGATGCGAAGCTAAGGCTAGTTTTGTAAGAAATGTTAAGTCCCAGCTGTGTGCATGGACGACCTCTGCAGTTGTGTGCGCAGAGGGTTTTTGGGTGATTAAGAAGATATACAGCTGTGTACGCAGAGATCTGCAACTAAGTGCGCAGCTTGAGGAATTGAAGGGATCTGCAGCTGAGTGCGCATATCAGAACTGTGGTTTTTGTAAAGAGTTGAATAAAACATGGTTCTGTGGACATAGCCCCTAAACTGGTGGTGAACCACGTTATATCTTGTGTTGTGGTTCTTTTGTGTTATTTATGTATGTTCTTTTATGCATTGATAAGTAAATAACTGATAAGTAAGATCACTGCTAAATATTAACTTCGTCGTGAATTCCCAGTTAAGGGTTGAGCAAGACACTGTTGTTTATATAACTGCGAAGCTATATAAGTGATTGTCTAAGATATGTATTGTATGATTATCATTTGTTAAAGGCTAAAGGTACAGTAATATCCCTCTTATGCTTGTAGAAACCTGATTCTACGGCACCCCATAGCTATTTCGGGTGAGACTGCAACCTGTTCACAAGTTGTTGCTGAAAGGGCCAACACTGTGGGTCTTTTGTTGGTGCGAAGACAAAAGTATAGAACCCGGGTCTACCCTAAGCCTAACAAATTGGTTCCGTTGCTGGTTGAAATCAACATCTACTCAAGAGGGATTTACGTCGTACCTAGAGGGCTATGTTTTTGAGACCCTCAGTGAAAGAAATCGGTGACTGGATTGAAGAGACTTATCTGAAATTTGTTGAACAAGAGAACAAATATCCGCGTCGCAGTTCAGATGCCTTTTTACAAAGGCACATTTTTTCTGATGTTTATGAAATTTTCTTTGGTAGTATCCACATAGAGTTGCACCGGTGGTTATCCAGGTTGACAGAGAAAAAGACGAACTTCCAAGAAGGTCAGTTTTCTGATTGGACCCCCGCAAGAATTACTATATTGAAAAGAGTGAACAACGAGATATTTCGAGCTGTTGATTTCTGGACCACGCGAACCCTTGAAGCATTTGTGACAGAGTTCGTCGTCGACACAAGTACTTCCTTCAGCAAAGCTGAACGACAATTTTTCAAAGGAACAAGGGGTAAGTACTTAAATTCATTTAATTTGAAAATTAAAATGCTATTGGTTGAAAAAGGTATATTGCTCATTGAATCAGACTGTTAGATTTAGTAGTACTAACTTATGTTTGGAAGTGAAAGTGACTTGGATGAGCAAAGTGGTTTGCTGCGAAGTGGTAAAAGATACAAGAGGAATTTTGGATCCTATACCCTAGGTTAGAATACCGAGTATACCTCTATAAGTTCAGTAGACCCGACACCCGACGAAACCCCTTATGTTTGAAACCCTCCAGGAACCCCACAACAAAGCCTTGTTATCCCTGAGAACCCGTCACAGGCTGAAAGCAACCCTAGCCCAAGTATTCTTGTCATACGCCAGTATACCCCCGTAAGTTCCCCCCTGCTTACTACCATTCCCCCTACCTCCCCCCTAGATCTGTGATGGCCCATATGAATGATGACATTAAGCTCCCAGTTTTTAAAGGAGCTGGATCAGAGGATGCAAAACAATTTTGGTTCTTATGTGAAGCCGTGTGGACTGCTAAGAACATTACAGATCAAGATACAAGAAGAGCGCAGCCGGTTAATTATTTTAGAGACCACGCTTTGACCTGGTTCATGAAGTTTTCAAGTTTTTGGGCTATAGGGCAGACCGGGGTTTCATACCATTAACTTCGCACCAACAAAAGACCCACAGTGTTGGCCCTTTCGGCAACAACCTGCGAACAGGTTGCAGTGTCACCCGAAATAGCTATGGGGTGCCGCAGAACTAGGTTTTTGCAAGCAGAAGAGGGATATTACTGTACCTTTAGCTTCTAACAAATGATAATCATAAAATACAGAGATTTGACATTCACTTATTTAGCTTTGCGGTTAGATAAACAAACAGTGCCTTGCTTAACCCTTTACTGGGAATTCACAGCGAAGTTAGTATTTTGCAATGATCTTACTTATCAGTTATATATTTATCAATGCATAAAAGAACATAACAACAGCACAAAAGAAACACAACATAAGATATAACGTGGTTCACCCCCAGTTTAGGGGTTACGTCCATAGAACTGTGTTTTATTCAACCTTTTACAAAAACCACAGTTCTGATCTGCACACTCAGCTACAGATCCCTTTAATTCCTCAAAGCTACTCACTAAGCTGCAGATCTCTACGCACACAGCTGCAGATATTCTTAATCACCCAAAACCCTCTGCGCACATAGCTGCAAAGGTCATCCACGCACACAGCTGGGACTTAATCTTTCTTACAAAACAAGCCTTAGCTTTGCATCAATTCATCTTACATCAAAAGCCTAAAATGAATTCTTTACAAGAGTGCTTATTTATACAGTGAACTTATTACAAAACCATGGGCTGAAACCATGGGCACCCCGAACCCTAAACCATGGACTTAAACCATGGGTTGATTACAAAGAGAGGGCTTTGACTTAACCCCGACACCCCTAACACTATTTTGAGTCATAACTCCGCTTACAAGCTCCCACAAAAACCGTGGAGTTACCAAAGTTAAGGACCGTTAGGGTGCGCGCCCCAATAGGCCCCTAAGACTCACTAGTGTCCCGTCCCGGGATACTCTACTGCTCTTCTGGTGGACGAACCTTGTTGGAAAATACAGTAAACTGCTTTTTTAGGCCGTGCATAATATCATCGGCTGCCTGCTCCTTCTCGACTAACTCCTGTAGTGCTGCTGTTGATACTTCGCTGGATTTTTCTTGTGCAAATGCATCATAGTCCTTCAGAACTTTGAGCTGGCTTTCCATAGCAGTGCTCAACTCGAAGGCTTCATTGATAAGGGGCTGCATAAAATTTTCCAACAGTGTTTCTTTCACTCTACATGACTCGATTTCCTGTTGGATTTCCTTGCTTTGTTTTACCTTGAGCATTTTATGCATAGGAGGCAGAGTCTTAATTTCTACCTTTACTACATCCAGCTCTGTCTGTCGCTGCTTGATTTCTTCTTGCAGCTCTTCGACTTCGGGATTTTCCTGTAACGTTGTCCAAGCCTCGACACTGTCCTATAGCAACTTTGTTGCACTGCTCACAAGGTGAGAGATTTTTGTTGCTGAACCTTGAATGTCCCTGCGACGCTGCTCCCTCACCTCTGGGGGACTTTCTGGTTTGACGCAAAGTTGAAGTTCCGCAATTTGGGCCTCATGTTCTGCTTTCAGTGTCTCTACCTGGTTCTGTGACTGTAGTGCATAGTCTTCCAACTTGACTATCCTTCGCTCTAGTTCTTCTTCAGCATGTATGTCAAAGTCAGGGAGACTTCGACATGCCTCATTCACTACTCGTGCTAGTGTGGCCTGCTTACTTTCTGCTGCATTCTTCCTCTGATCTGCTTCCTGTAGCTGTGCTATGAGGTGCTCACTCTGCTCTATGGCCTTTTGTAGAAATGTGTGTGAGTAATTGTCTCATGCTTGAATCTCCTTCATGATGGCCAGCTGAAAAAGATGCAGCTCCGTCATAGACATCTTGGTGTAGTCTATTCCCACTATCATGCTCATCTATGAGCGAGATGCTGCATCAGTTATTATGAGAGCTACGCTTGACACTTGTCCTTTGTTTTCTCTGGTCGGCCATTGCCTTGTATCTGGCTGCGCTGCTGTTGGGGCACTGCTTGCTGTAGCGCCAGTCACTGATTTTTCTGTGAGTTCCCTGAGATCTGAGATTCCCCGAGCTATGCTGGTAATTGCATTAAGGTGCATAGCTGCAAACTCTGACAATTTATTGGTGAGAAATGTTGTCGACTTCGACAGAGCCTGATCAAGCTCCTCACTTGTCAGGGCGGCCTCTTCATCGATATGTTTGTCCTTTGATGCCTTTAATTTCTTCCTGGACTGGGGCTTGGTCACTTCTGCTACTTCTGGAGACTTGCGCTTGTCTAGCCGGTTAAGGTCTGAGACGGTTTTGACTGATTCTTCATCTTCTTTGTCAACTCCGCTATCTCCACCCTGGTCACCTTCACTCTGCTGTGACTCACTTTGTTCTGTAATGTCCTCTAGTGGGTCTTGCTGCTGCATCTGACTAGGACCTGCACCCACATTGGTGACTGGGGGGACTGGAATGTTTGGCTTTGTCCCTGCGTCCTTGAGCCATTCAGCTGGCCATTGCTGAACTACTGCGAGGATGTCTTCCTTGGTCACTACGTATGGAAACTTCCAGTATGCATGTTTCTTATCTGTGTGGGCCTGGATAAAGACATTGTGCATGTCGGCTCTGAAGTTGGTCGCTCCATCATATTGAGAAAATAGCTAATTACTGAGCCGCGGAGTTTGTAAGATCTCATAGGATATGCTCATGGTGTAAAAGGCAAACATAGTGTTCGTCATTTGCTGGGATGCTTTGTCCTGCGACATCCAGAGAGATGTGTACCTTGCTGCGCCAAGCATGCTTGGAGGCACATCAATAAACTGCGCCTCGGTAGGTTCTTTTTTCCCGACCAATGCAATAAGCACTATCATCCATGAATAGTGAAAGGGTCTACCTTTCTCCTGCGCATCGCGGGAATCTTCAAGGAATTCCTTAGCAATGTAGGCTGCCCAATTGTAACTGTAGCCTTCCGCACAGTTGGAAGCAATACTGACAATAAGGGCAGGTACTTAATTTGGTCTGCACTTCCGCATGATCTTGCATGCTAAGAGCTCTGTGGAAAAGTGAATGTTTTGATGTTGAATGGATGATTTTTGATACCCTTGCTTCCCTTTTGTGAGCCCAAAGTGTTCCTTCATGATGTGTGCTAGCTTAGCATCTTCATGTTTTCCCACAATCTCAATACTAGGGTCAGGACCTTCTTGCGGAAGACCCGTAATCCGGTGAATGAGTTCTCCATTGATGGCAATTTTCTGGTTTTCGATCCATAGGTACCCATCATGCAGCAACGTCAATAACTGCTTGACCACCACGGTCACCTGTGTACTACGACCGAAGTGGGGAACATTGAGCATCTTCAACAAACCGGCTTTGTCCAAGCCAACAACCCACTGTTTCACTTCTAGTAATGTCGCTCCAGTCTCCGAATAGTAGACAGAGTGTAAATATGTCCCAAGTGCGAACTGTGGAAATTTCCCCTGGTCATTCGTATCATGGTCGGCATACTTGAGGCAGTATACTTTCCCTGTCATGGTTCCGACCATCTGCACGCCCGATGGCAGCGATGGGGTGCGTAATGTGAACTTCTTTGTCTGCCGAGGTAGCTGAACTCCTGGTTGAATTGGCGGTAGATATGGTGGACGCTGCGGTGCAATGTTCTCATCCCCTTCTGGTGGGATCTCTGTTGAACCTGACGGATTGATCTCAGGGTCCTTTGGTGTTTTCGTTGTTTGCTTGTGTCTGTCTTCGTTCCGCTTAGAACGAACTTCAGGTTTAAATTTATGCCTGGTAGATCATGTTTGCATTGGTTGAGGCGGTGATGGGGAAGTTTCTTTGCGCAGTGTATGGGTAGGTGGGTGGCTAAAAAGGTCCTGCAGCCCCCCTTGTTCGAACTCTCTCACTAAATCCTGAATCTCGCGCTCAACGGTCAAGGGCTCAATTGTAAAGCACACAGAAATACATAATGCGACTTCCACAGCCCTGGGTGTCCTCTTATAGAGTTCATCAATCCGATCTACCCTAACTGTGCATTGTGGACACCAAATATGACAGATATCTTGTCCAAACGGTGGTAGATTTCATAGGATCTCATTAATACAAGCAGTTAATACAGTGAACGTATCGGCGCCATCAGATTTGATTTCTTGCAACGGTCGAATTTTAAGCACCAACACATTTTTCCTTCTTCAGTACAACTAGTATCTCTGGCTGCGCCACAATAACGACATTCGACACTTCCTGACACTAACTTCAACAGAGCTTCGAGCTTCAACCCATGATAGAATGTATTCCACAGCTGCAATAATTCTTTTTATTTCTGATAACTTCATTGGAAATAGATACTGATACTCATGGAGAAGTTGGGTCACTTTGCTCACCATTTCATTATCCCAATAATCTCCAATGGTAGCATACTTAGGGTTTTCTTCTAACCCAATGTTTACGGTCTGCATTTTTCAGGGGCTGAGTCACTTCAGGTGCTTCGATTGTCGGTCCATGTACTTCGCAGTGTCCTTCTGACTCAGGGATGTTAATGTTATGCAGATCATCATCCTCGTCAATTGCAAGGTT
Organism: Pseudotsuga menziesii; assembly: GCA_001517045.1. NCBI lineage: Eukaryota > Viridiplantae > Streptophyta > Pinopsida > Pinales > Pinaceae > Pseudotsuga > Pseudotsuga menziesii. The sequence goes on from LPNX010379585.1 coordinate 132,139, forward strand.
ATAACATTCTACCGCATTAGATTCTTGTTCCTTCCAATCAGGTTGGTATTTTGCTATTTCTTGATCATCAAACACCTTAGTATGTATCAATCTAACAGTTGTGTCCAAAGCAGGACAAACCTCATTAACAGAAAATGTCAACACAAAACTATCAACAAGACTATCCCAACTTACAGTACCATGGAAAAACTCAATCCTTGCATACCAGTTCTTTGTTATAGGTTCTAGGATGTGCACAAACCTATGTACCCATTCTTCACAAGGTACATGCTTCCATGCTTCATAGCATTGCTCCAAATGGCCCCGAGGACTACTCTTACCATGAAACCTGCGTCGCATATCCTGAGGTCGATCCATGAATCTCAGGAGAAGGGACTATTGACAAACTTCCCAACTATGAATGTACTTTTTGTGACCATTCCACCATCGGGCTGCTGTGGCTCTGAATGCTGAATCTAAAGTCTCCATTTTCTGTGAGTCTATTACCTGCGCTGAGAGTTGCACAATAAACTCTTCTGGGTCTGTCAAACCATCAAAAACAGGTAAGGCTCTTGTCTGTGACCTAAGCCATCTAAGAGACTTGGTAATTCTTGCACATCGATGTCCATGTAGCTCATACAGTCTGTTCTGCCAATTCTCTAGGCCGTCATCTGAATCCGTCATGTAGGAGCTGTCACACTGCTAATCCATGATACCTTCAGCAATAGGATCAACATAATCTTCTTCCTTCGCTGTGATGTTGTAGATATGATCTAGAACATCATGATCTTCATCTCAGAGAGGTTCTGTGTACCTTTCTCCTTGAGAAGGGTCCAATGGGACTAGGACTCTCAAACGTTTCCCTTTGAAGGTCATCTGTCTCTTCTTAAGGTTAATTACTGCATCATTATCTAGTTCCCAGTAAATACCTAGCAAGGCCGGATAGGGGTTGCTGTCATCAATTATCTCAATGACCTCAAAGTCTGCTAAGGTACTAACTCCATCAATATCTACTGGGGCCCGAGGGAATCTTCCTAGGGGCACAATCTTCTGCTGATTAGCTAATCTCAATTGTATAGGGGACCATTCCAGAGTAGGTTTTCCCGTTTGTTCCCATGTCTACTTAGTTAATACATTTACTTCTGATCCTAGGTCCAAGATGACATCAGTCATGTCATACTCTCCTATCTGAGCATTCAATCTCATTTCCTTGCTAGTTCTTCTAACTCTATTAATAGTTTTGTCCTTACCAGAACTTCGATGAGGTTCGCAAGAAGCAATAACTTTCTGCAACTCATTTAAAGCATTCTGATTCATTAATATCTTCATACAACTCTGTAAAAAGGAGGATAGTGTACTTACTTTATCCGTCGAGGCTTCTTGCGGCTGTGACTACTACTGAGGTTGTTGCGCAGGTGCTACAGATGTGCTGGTCTCAGCAAAGTCTCTCTTGGCTTCCATAAATGTCTCTTTTTCTCTTTCGACATCAAATGCTGCGATTTTCTATGGGGCCTTACGAGCCCAATCCTCTTCAGGCTGTTTCCCCTTGTTCTGCACTTCCGTCATAGCTCCACTTTTGGTAACAACATTAATGGCTGGGATAGGTCATTGGTCCATAGCAATTAGCTGAATATTCTGAGTAGGGGCACTATTTATTTCTTGAATCTTGGCTATCACCTGCGAGCATTGCTCAATCACATGGTCAACAGCTCTGCAATATCGACATGTCATAGTTGGGTTCCGACAATCTCTAGCTAGATTCCCTACCTAGTTACAGTTATAGCACACAACCTGGCCTCATCCTCTTCCAATCATACCACCACGACCATGACCTCCAAAAGTTCTGTGACCTAATGTACTACCACAGTAACCATATCCATCATTGCCTTGTCCATCGTTTTGTATTCGGTAAGCATCATAAGTTCGTTCTCTCATGAGGTCAAATCTACGACACTCATCTTCATTGTGTCCAACTGACTTACAGAACTCGCAATAAGGGTTCTTAGGAACTTGCACATACCTCTGTAGTAGATAGTAGTATTCAGGTCGATGCCGGTCGGTTGTCCTACAGATCTCACAATATAGAACACTATGGTTGAATGGGTTTTGTGCACCAGAATTCATGTAATTCTTACCGCAGGACACTGTTCCTTGTGGTGACCCTCTGTCTGACATCGTGTACACCAAACCTCTTCTCGAACATCTTTTCCTTTCTTCATGTCACGAAGCTCCAGAGCCATCGCTTCCAACTGCACTTGTATTTGGGCGATACCAGAATTATCTTCAACAGGGGATGTTTCAAGCTTCATAACAATTTCCAAAGCTTCTTGCTGATCAACAACCTTCTGTTGCATGAGTGGAGTCCTGATATGCGGTAACAAAGCTGCAATGAACCATTCCTTATGCTGCACTGGTCCAATAGTGAAACTAACTTGATCTAGCAGAACTTTGAACCTCTGATCAAAGTCCCACACTAATTCTCCTCGCCTCTACTGAATTTCCTTTAGTTGAGCGATACACTGTGACTCTGATTTCGGCTTCTTAAATTTCTTTATCATTGCTTCTTTTATATCTTCCAAGACATGGTTCTGAGTACTGGAAAAATTCATGAACTAGGTCAAAGCGCATTCTCTAAAGGAAGTAACCAGCTGCGCTCTTCTTGTATCTTGATCTGTAATGTTCTTAGTAGTCCACACTGCTTCACATAAGAACCAAAACTGTTTTGGATCCTCTGATCTAGTTCCTTTGAAAACAGGGAGCTTAATGTCATCATTCATATGGGCCATTGTAGATCTAGGGGGGGTTGGAGGGGGACTGGTAGCAAGCAGGGGAGAAATTACTGGGGTAGACTAACCTACGACAGGAATAATCGGGCTAGGGTTACTTTCAGACTGCGACAGGTTCTCAGGGATAACAGGTCTGGACTGCAGGGTTACCGGAGGGTTTCCAACAGAAGGGGTTTCTTTGGGTTCTGAGGCAGCTGGACTGACGGGGGCAGACTCGCTATTCTAACCTAGGGTATAGGACTCAAAATTTCTCTTGTACCTTTTGCTACTTCGCAGCAAACCACTTTTCTCATCAAAGGTACTTTCACTTGCAAACATAGGTTAGTAATACTAAATATAACAGTCTGATTCAATAAGCAATATACCGTTTTCAGCGAATAGCATTTTAATTCTCAAACTAAATGAATTCAAATACTTACCCCTTCGTCCTTTGAAAAACTGTCGTTCAGCTTCGTTGAAGGACGTACTTGTGTCAATGGCGAACTCCGTCACAAATGCTTCAAGGGTTTGCGTTGTCCAGAAATCAACAGCTCGGGATATCTCGTTGTTCACTATTCTCAATATATTAATTCTTGTGGGTGTCCAATCAAGAAACTGACCTTCTTGGAAGTTCGTCCTTCTCTCTTTTAACGTGGATAACCACTGGTGCAACTCTATGTGGATACTACCAAAGAAAATCTCGTAAACATCAGAAAAAATATACCTTTGTAAAAATTCATTTGAACTATGACGTGGATCTTTGTTCTCTTGTACAGGAAAGTTCAGATAAGTCTCTTCAATCCAATCACCGATTTCTTTCACTGAGGGTCTCCAAAACATAGCCCTCGAGGTACGCTGTAAAACCCTCTTGAGCAGATATTGAGTTCAACCGTCAACAGAACCAATTTGTTGGGTTATAGGGAAGACCCAGGTTTTATACCATTAACTTCGCACCAACAAAAGACCCACAGTGTTGGCCCTTTCGGTAACAACCTGCGAACAGGTTGCAGTCTCACCCGAAACAACTATGGGGTGCCGCAGAACCAGGTTTCTGCAAGTAGAGGAGGGATATTACTGTACCTTTAGCTTCTAACAAATGATAATCATAAAATACAGAACTTTGACATTCACTTATTTAGCTTCGCGGTTAGATAAACAAACACTGCCTTGCTTAACCCTTTACTGGAAATTCACAGCGAAGTTAGTATTTTGCAATGATCTTACTTATCAGTTATATATTTATCAATACATAAAAGAACATATCAACAACACAAAAGAACCACAACATAAGATATAACGTGGTTCACCCCCAGTTTAGGGGTTACATCCACAGAACTGTGTTTTATTCAACCCTTTACAAAAACCATAGTTTTGATATGTGCACTCAGCTACAGATCCCTTCAATTCCTCAAAGCTGCGCACTAAGCTGCAGATCTCTGTGAACACAGCTGCAGATCTTCTTAGTCACCCAAAACCCTCTTCTCACTAAGCTACAGAGGTCATCCACGCACACATCTGGGACTTAACCTTTCTTACAAAACAAGTCTTAACTTCGCATCAATTCATCTTACATCAAAATCCTAAACTGACTTCTTTACAAGAGTGCTTATTTATATAGTGCACTTATTACAAAACCATGGGCTGAAACCATGGGCACCCCGAACCCTAAACCCTGGACTTAAACCATGGGTTGATTACAAAGAGAGGGCTTTGACTTAACCTGAAAACCCGTAAGACTATTTTGAGTCGTAACTATGCTTACAAGCTCCCACAAAAACCACGGAGTTACCAAAGTTAAGGACTGTTAAGGTACGCGCCCCAAAACAAGTACCCAGAACCATGTCTTGGCTAATATAAAAGTAGCAATGATAAAGGAATTTAAGAAGCCTAAATTAGAGTCATAGTGTATCACTGAACTAAAGGAAATTCAGCAGAGGTGAGGAGAATCAATGTGGGACATTGATCAGAGGTTCAATGTTCTACTAGATCAAGTCAGTTTCACTATTGGACCAGCGCAACATAAGGAATGGTTCATTGAAGCTTTGGTACCGCATATCAAGACTCCACTCATGCAACAGAAGGTTGCTGATCAACAAGAGGCTTTGGAAATTTCCATGAAGCTTGTAACAGCTCCTATCGAAGATAGTTCTGGTATATCTCAAATACAAGCATAGTTAGCAGCAATGGCCTTGGAGCTGCGCGGCATGAAGAAATGCCAAGCTGTTTGAGAAGAGGTTTGGTGTACATGATTTCGGATAGAAGGACACGACAAGGAACAGTGTCCTGTGGTAAGAAATTACCTGAATTCTGGTGTGTCAAATGCATTAAATCCTAGTGTTATATATTGTGAGATCTGTAGGACAACTGGCCAGCATCAACCTGAAGACTGCTATCTACTGCAGAGATATGTGCAAGTACCTAAGAACCCCTATTGCAAGTTCTGTAAGTCAGTGGGACACAACGAGGATGAATGTTGCAGTTTTGACCTCATGAGAGAACGAACCTATGATGCTTATAGGGTACAAAATGATGGACAAGGCAATGATGGATATGGGTACCGTGGTAGTACCTCAGGTCGAGGTACTTTTGGAGGTCGTGGTCATGGTATGCCTAGAAGAGGTTGAGGCCAGGTGGTGTGCTATAACTGTAATTAGGCAAGACATCTAGCTAGAGACTATCAGAACCCAACTACGACATGTCGATATTGCAGAGCAGTCGACCATGTGATTGAGCAATGCCTGCAACTGATAGCCAAGATACAAGAAAGAAATAGCACTCCTACTCAGAATGTTCAGATGATTGCTGTAGAGAAAAGACCTGTTCCAGCCATTAATGTTGTTACAAGGAGTGGTACCATGACGCAAATACAGAATAAGGAGAAACAACTTGATGAGGCTTGGGTTCGTAAGGCCCCAGAGAAAATTCCAACCTTCGATGTGGGAAGAGAAAAAGAGACATTTCTGGAAGCCAAAAAAGACTTCGCTGATCCTAGCACACCAGTGGCACTTGCGCAGCAGTCACAGTGTCAAGAAGATTAGACGGATAAAGTAACTACAATGTCTTCATTTTTACAGAGTTTCATGAAATGCTTAAGAAATCAGAACGCTTTAAATGAGTTACAGAAAGTTATTGCTTCTTGCGAACCTCAGCGAAGCTCTGGTAAGGAAAAAACTATTAATAGAGTCAGAAGAACTGGAAGAGAAATGACATTACATGCTCAGATAGGATAATATGACATGACTGATGTCATTATGGACCTAGGATCCGAAGTAAATGTCTTAACTAAACAAACATTGGAACAAATGGGAAAACCTACCCTTAAATGGTCTCCTATACAGTTGAGATTAGCCAATCAGCAGAAGATCATGCCCCTAGGAAGATTCCCTAGTGTCCCAGTAGATATTGATGGGGTTAGTACTTTAGCAGACTTTGAAGTCATTGATATAATTGATGATAGCAACCCCTACCCAGCTTTGCTAGGAATTGAGTGGGCAATAGACAATGCTGCAGTCATTAACCTTAAGAAGAGACATATGACTTTCGAAGGTGTTAAGTCAGTGATTTTTTTCTTCAATTTTTGTTTGATTTGCATTTTATTTCAAGTTACTCATTTGCTTTAGTTTGGTTTTTTGCTTCTTTTAAGAAAAATTTTGGTTGCTATGTGAAATTTTGAACTTGGCCTTTATATTTTTGCTTTATTTTAGATTCTTTACGTTTTGGAGGGGTTTTTAAGAGTCAACATGTCAAATAATGGACTCACAAATTTCATTACAAGAATACTCATCACTCAAACAACTTTTAAACTTCATGCAAAATGACAAAAAGATGTAAAACAACGCCAAAATAGGGTTAATTTTATTCTTGTAGCGCAAGTGGAAAAAAACAACAAAGGAGCGCTACAAGAATATCGCGATTGATAATTCCTCCGATTTTTTAGCAAAATTTTGGCATATTTTCGAATGGTGAGTGACTAATCACATGCTTTGAAGAGTTTGCTACGTGCTGTCTCAAGAATCATCATGAGAACAGGTGGTTTATTGTCATGAAGAAAGATTGTGGTCATCATCAGTTATAATACATCGTATCATGATAGATAATCATTTAAATCGAGTTTAATCTGAGGAGAGTCACTTCTGATCTCTTTTTCAAAGTTGAGGAGTTCGTGGAATGACGGTGCCTACCTAAAAATGCGGAGATTACAGTTGCAAAGCCTAGTGGACATTTTCATAGTCGCACAGAAAACTAGGGCTTCTTCATCTTGACACCTGGAATTAAATTGGACCCTGAAAGACACCTGTATCATTCAGGTCGGTACTCAAACAGCATGAAGAGTGTTTCAAAGCAATTGCAGTAAAGCATTTAAAAGGTATTCCATGATAGGCCAATATAACTGATAATTTGGGGCTTTTTTGCTGGGGTCTATTCTATCAAAATTGATCAAGGGAAATGCTAAATTGTGCTTTTAAATGAAATTTCGTCCAAAGAAATAGTTGTCTAAGACGCTCTCAGATGCCAGGATGAGTGAAGGTTGAAAAATATCAGTTTTTAATTGAGCATGATCCTGTCAAAACCTGAAACCAGAAGTAATGTGAAGAGTTGTGTATTTTGTGTGGTTTAGGCTCATTCTTAAGATCTTTTCCTCTGCTATTTAAACAATTTCCATCTTATCCTGGAAACTACACTCTGACCTCAACATTTAGTAGCTCCAAGCTTCTCAGTTCAGACATTGCTCATAATTAGCACCAGAATGATTTAATGATTATTTTTTGCACAGATTCTTAACACACAGGTGGTCTAGTGCGTTTTAGAGATGGTCAATGGTCAGTTGTTTTCCATGACAGGCTGAATGACTGATATTTTTCACCGACAGGTTTGGTGAAGGAACTGAACATCTAAGATAACCTGAAAGAGCTAGTTTTATTACATGCTATAAAGCTAATTAGTTGGTGTTGAAGTCAAGTTGAAAAATAAACATGAACAAAGCATGAGGTTGTTTTTTTTGTCATTACAACACAGGGTTATGTTTATACAGTCCAAAGAAGATATAACATTTGAATATGCAGTATGCATAATACCTAGTTTCATCAGCAGTCTAATGAGTAGTTTAGAGCAGCCTATGACCTGAATCATTCAGACACTGTGGTAAATTCCACTTCACCTTAGAAAAGCAAAGAATCAGACAAGGAAGTTGTGGGGGTTACTCATTGAAACTTAAGAGGCTTGAGAGGTTTGGAGAAGAAACAACATCTGTCAAGGCATCAATTGAACCCTAAACTCACACAATTTCCAGCTACTGAAGACAAATAGGGAAGAGTGGCAAGGTGAATAGAGCTGAACCTACTGATATAGGTTGGATTGAGAAACTCCCAAGGTGTGTTGAACTTTTCCAACAGGCTGGCTGGCTGGACTTCTTCAAGAGAATAGATGGTTACAATGTTGAAGTTTCCTGTAGGTTTGCACAAAGTTACAAAGATGACTTGGTGGTGTTTGATACTTTGAAGTTCAGACTGACAATAGATTTGATTGCAGAGGCTATAGGAGTTAACAATGAAGGGGAAATGTGGTTTAAGAAACTACCCTTCACCTTTGATGCTCAGAGGTATTTATTACCAAATGTTACTCCATATTGGAACAAGGGCATCTTAATCCAGAACTTCAGAAGGGAATGGGTCGAGCCTATCAAAATTTTGCAGAGTTATATAACATGTGAGGGCAGATATGCTTTTGTTTATAAATACCACTTCATATTTTTACAGCATATGGTGGGGGTGTCTAAGATGAGTCTCCCCTTATTCTTGTACAAAATCCTGCAAAAGATGTCCAACAGAGTCAAGGGGCATGTAGACCATTCTTCTCAATCAATTTTTCATCATGGACTAATTAAGTTGATCATTAGCACTGTCCTGCAGGCTAAAGGAAAAACTTGGGATTTTTTCCTATTCTGGTCAGGTTTTCAAATGAAACAAGAAGATCAACAAATCAAGAAGCCGGCAGATAAAGGGAAAATCCTTGTAAGGAAATTAGAACAAAAGAAAAAAAACTAAAGACAAAGAGGATGCGAATCCTAAAGGAGACTCAGAGCTTGTGAAGACTAAAACTCAAATGCCTTTAGCTGGTGTTAAAGGCAAGTATTCATTGTTTACAGAAGAAGAAGTGCAACCTTTGAAACATTTGACACCAGCAAAATTTTCCAATGAAGTTAAAGTTGTTGTTCCAGAGGAGGTTGATGTGCATGAAGAGGAGTTGCAGACCAAGCAGAGGAGTCCTATTACCATTCTGTCAGATGATGAAGGGTATTTATTAGAAGAAGATTAGCCTATTACTAAAACTGAAGATAAGGCTGAAACATGCAGAAAATTATCCACTTCAGAAATCAAAATAGTCAAACCTAATAGGAAGAAGAAAAAGCTTGAAGTGATAGCCCCATATTGCAGGCCTAAAACCAGGCCAACGAATAAGATAAGGTTGAACATGAAGAAGCTGCTCAATCCTAGATTGAATACCCAAAAAGTGACTGTCCTAGATGATATTTCCTCAGATAAAGAACCAGAAATTGATGAAATGAGCATTAGAAGAAAGAAAACAACAGCTGCAAAAACTTCACCTTCTCATCCTACAAAAGTAAAAGGATCATCATAGTCAGTAAAGGAGTTAAGCCAGCCTGAGCCTCAATTGTCTACCAAATTTCTTGAAATAAGAAATGAACTTTTAGAGCAACAACAGGAAGAAAAAGCTGAAGTACCTCCTGTTGAAGATCAAGAATGGGAATATGAAGATGAACTCATACTTAGGGAAGCAGGTATTCTAAAAGATCCTAAGATTCCTAATATTTCCACAGACCTGTTAAAAAAAGATGCAGACATGTTTAAGAAGTTTGAAATACCTTGGATGCCTAGTTATGAACAAGATATTATGACAGAAAGGTCATTTGATTCAGATAAGGAAAACTTGCAGAAAACTATTAAGCAGTACAAACAGCAGATGAACTATATGCAAGAGATCAATGAGGGGCTGATGATGGAAAATAGAAGGCTTAGAGAAGATATACAGGATGTTAATGAACATTTCCAAGAGCTGACAGCAGTATCTAAAGAGGTTCTAAAGAGAAAAAGAACCACTGACTTGCAATGCATAGAGTTGAAAGAGACAGTCAAGGACTTGCAGCAGAAAAATGAGGAGCTCACCAAATAGATAGCTGACTTGGAAGAGGAGCAGAGGCGAGCTAGGAAGAAAGTTTAGGCACTTGATGATATAGCTTTGCTTGCTGAGGCAGCAAAGGACTTATGAGTCAGTTTTTCAATCAGTTATTTGTTATCTTTTTGAGAAACATATTAGTTAGTGTTTACTATTTTTAGAAAATATCATGTTTTGTAATATTGTACATTTTACTTTAACTCATCGAGTTGATGAAAGGTAGTTAGGGTTAGATCCCTAACTCATTTTGTAAAGAACAATATTTAGAGAGGTTAGAAAGTGATTGAGAGGGTTCAATTTTTGGGATAGCTTCAGGAGGTCTTCAGACTTGTTCATGAGTTAAGTATCAAAACTCTTGTATGCATTTGATGATAAAACTATGAGATATATGACACTTTTCACCCTTCAGTTCTGTGTTGGCTTCATTGTTCAGCTTGTTTAGTTGCTTAATTGATATACTCATTACTGGTTTATGTTTATATGCTGGTGATGCTTGTCTTTTATGAATGAACTTCAATACTGTGTTCTGTTGGATCTTGTTGAATATATTATGCATCTTTGTCTTATTTTGTTTATGATTCAGTTATTATTTTGCTCATGAGTGTATTCCCTGCTTGTTCCCAAAGTTCATAACCAAGAAACATTGCAAAAACCCTAAACCTAGTTTGTTTTATTGAGTTTTATTTGAGATTGTGTTGGCTTGTTTCTTTGGCCTTGGAAACAATTTCTGGCACAAACAGAAGGGAAAGGTTTGAGAGTCATAGTACCATTGGACCCTTCTCAAGGATAAAGGTACACATAACCACTCAAAGATGAAGATCAGGATGTTTTGGACCATATCTACAACATCACAGATAAGGAATAATATTATGTTGATCCTACTACCGACGGTATCATGGATTGGCAGTGTGACAGCTCCTGCATGACAGATTCAGGTGACGGTCTAGAGAATTGGAAGAATAGACTTTATGAACTACATGGACATCGATGTGCAAGAATTACCAAGTCCCTCAGCTGGCTTGGTTCACAGACAAGAGACTTTCCTACCTTTGATGGCTTGACAGACCCAACAGATTTTATTATACAATTCTCAGAGCAGTTACTAGATTCACAGGAAATGGAGATTCTAGATTCAACATTCAGAGCCACAGCATCTAGATGGTGGAATGGTCATAAAAAGTACATTCATAATTGGGAAGCATGCCAGAGGTCCCTTTGCCTAAGATTTAGGGATCAACCTCAGGAGGTACGAAACAGGTTTAATGGTAAGAATAGTCCCCAGGGACACTTGGAGCAATGCTACAATGCATGGAAGCATGTACGTCATGAAGAATGGGTACATACGTTTGTGCACACCCTGGAACCTATAGCAAAGAACTGGTATGCAGAGGTCGAGCTTCGCCATGGTACTGTAAGTTGGGATAGTATTGTTGATAGTTTTGTGCTGACATTTTCTATTAATGAGGTTTGTCATGCTTTGGACGCAGCTGTTAGGTTGATCCATACTAAAGTGTTTGATGATCAAGAAATAGCAAAATACCAGCCTGATTGGAAGGAACAAGAGTCTAATGTAGTAGAATGTTATAACCTCGCAATTGACGAGGATGATGATCCGCGCAACATTAACATTCCCGAGTCAGAATGACACTATGAAGTACATGGACCAGCAGTTGAAGCACCTAAAGTGACTCAGCCCTTGAAGACGTGGACAGTAAACATTGGATCAGAAGAAAATCCTAAGTATGCTATCATTGGAGATTATTGGGATGAATAAATGGTGAGTAAAGTGACCCAACTTCTCCATGAGTATCAGGACCTATTTCCGATGAAGTTTTCAGAGATGAAAGGTATCCTTGGTGATATAGGAGTAATAAAGATCCTTTTGAAACCTGATGCAAAGCCTGTGAAACAGCACCCTTATAGGCTGAACCCTAAGTATAAAGAAAAAGTTAGAATGGAGCTAGACAAGATGCTTGCTGTAGGAATCATTGAGCCTGTTGAAGAATCCGAATGGTTCAGTCCTATGGTGGTGCAAGAAAAGAAGACTAAGGGAGAAATCAGAATCTGTGTTGATCTGAGGAAGCTGAATGATGCCTGTTTACATGATCCTTTCCCTACTCCCTTTACAGATGAATTTTTAGACAATGTCGGAGGTCAAGAAGTGTACTCTTTTACTGATGGATTTTTAGGTTACCATCAGATTATAATTGCTCCAAAATATCGACATAAGACAACCTTCACTACAGAAATGGGATCCTTTCAGTATATAGTTATGCCCTTTGGATTGAAGAATGCACCTGCTATATTTTTTAGAGTAGTCACCTCTGCATTTAAGGAATTTATACATAAATTCTTAGAAGTTTATTTTGATGATTGGACTATCTTTGGGTTACTAAAAGACCATATAGCTAGTTTAAGAATTATGCTGGACAAGTGTAGACAACATCAGATTTCCTTGAACTTGAAAAAGTGTATCTTTTGTGCACCTTTTGGAATTCTGCTAGGTCATATTGTATGTAAGCAAGGACTGATGATGGATCCTGTGAAGATAGCCATTATTGTGAACTTGCCACCTCTGAAGTCTATTAAGCAACTTCGCACTACACTTGGTCATACTGGATACTACAGGAAATTCATTAAAGGATATGCTCAGATCACAGCCCCTATGGAAAAGCAGTTGAAGAAAGATATTAAGTTTGAATGGACACCTGAGTGTCAAGAAAGATTGGATATTTTGAAGGAAAAGATGGTAATTGCCCCTATCTTAGTATTCCCTGACTGGAATAAGGAGTTTCATGTGCATGTCGATGCATCCTCCATTTCTCTGGGTATAGTATTGGCTCAGTCAGGTGAAGGTAATATTGATCACCCTATTGCTTTTGCAAGTAGAAAATTGTCCACAGCAGAAAATAATTATACTACGACAGAATGAGAAGGTCTAGCTATGTTTTATGCATTGTATAAGTTTCAACACTATCTGTTAGGATCTCATTTTAATATGTTCACTAACCATTCTACTTTGAAGTATTTGGTTAACAAGCTTGTGCCAGGTGGAAGGATATGTAGATGGTTGATTCTGTTTCAAGAATATGACTTTGAGATCATAGTCAAACCTGGAAGACTTAACCTAGGTCCTGACCACTTATCGAGGCTCGAGTCAGGAGAAGAACCCATTAGTTTGGACAAAGGTCTTTCGGATGCCCAGTTGTTTCCCATCCAGAGGGTTGATGACTATTTTCAGGATATTTTTCAGTACTTATCTACAGGTTTTGTACCCGTCGAAATGACAACACAGCAGAAGGAGCAACTGGTGGTTAGAGTAGCCGACTTTAACTTAATAGTAGGATAGCTATATAAGATGGCACCAGATGAAATACTCCATAGATGTGTCCTGGAGCATGAAAAACCATTAATCTTGGCTGAGGCACATTCTAGTGCAGCAGGAGGTCATTACGTAGGAAAAGCTACAACACAGAAGATTCTGACAGCCGGATTTTGGTGGCCCACAATTCATAAGGATGCACGAGAGTATTGCCACAGCTGCGACATCTGTCAGAGGACACGAAAAACCTCCAGGAGGGATGAGATGCCTCTAGTTCCACAAGTAACTTTACAAGCCTTTGACAAGTGGGCTATTGATTTTGTTGGACCTATCAATCCCCTTGTGAAGAAATACGGAGCACGATACATTATTATAACAACTGACTACCTTACTCGTTGGGCTGAAGCTCAACTAGTCAAGAACTGTAGCGCTGCTATAGTTGCAAAGTTCATCTTCGATAACATCTTGTCAAGATTTGGGTGTCCCAGAATTCTTATGAGTGATCAAGGATCACATTTCCTAAACAAGACTATTGAAGTATTGACTGAAGAATTTCAAGTATATCATCAAAAGAGTACTACCTATCATCCTCAAGCAAATGGAACTATCGAAGCCTTTAACAAGATCCTTGAACATGCTCTAACGAAGGTTTGCAATGTTAACAGAAATTATTGGGATCTTAGAATTCCAGCAGTAATATGGGCTTATAGAACCACCTGCAAGAAGTTGACAGGCCATACACCTTTTATGTTGGTCTATGGACAAGAAGCAGTCATGCCCATGGAGTAAATTGTTCCTAGCCTAAGAATATCTGCTTTCATAGAGATGGATGATCTAGTTATGATGAAAGAAAGGCTGGCAAATATACTAGAACTTGAAGAAGACAGATTCATCACAGGGTTCCAGCAGCAAGTACAGAAAGCCAGAGAAAAATCATGGCATGATAGACACATTAAGAGGAAGCAGTTCCAGAATGGTGATCTCGTCCTCTTATATGACACTAAATTCAGGAAATTCTTGGGTAAGTTCAAGACACATTGGAAAGGACCATACATAGTGCAAAGAGTTACCGATGGTGGCGCAGTTCAACTAGCTAAATTGAATGGAGAAATTTTAACTTCCATGGTGAATGGAAGTAGGTTAAAGAAGTATAGGTACAAGCCGGGACCCCCTAATCAGAAGTAACAGCAAGAAGGATAGTCTAAGTACCAAGAGCAGTTGGAATTGGGTACTAGACTATAATGAAGTTCTTCTCAAAGCTACGAAGTATTGAAGACTGTCAAAGTTCAAAGGTTGAAGTTTGGTTGCCGCTTGGGTCAGGATGGGTCGAAGGCCAATATTGTGTCGAAGGTACTCATTGAGGCTAAGATGAAGTTAGTAGTTATGTCGAAGAAGAAAGGTGTGTTGCAGCCTAAAAAATGACTGATGGGACAAACTAGACTTGGCAGCACCGACATGTGAACTGCCTTAACATCCTGTAATGATGAGATATTGGGAGAATCTAGCACCGTGTGCACAGGATTTACTGCTGCTCTAGCAGATTTGGCGTCATTCATGCACCATCATGATTTATTTTGCCGCGGGATTCTATAAGAAGCCACACAGGCTTGCAACTCCTCTGTTGCACATTTCTTTGAGTTTACAGTTAGCACCATGTAGAATGATCACGAAGTCCAGGTATTGTTACAAGAGTTCAGGGAGATAGGTATGCAGAACCTTATGAGCAATCCACCCTACGAGGAGACATCTCCAGCACCGAAGCAGGCAATGCAAATACAATCAATCAGAAATAAATTTAAGGCAGAAGTTCACTCTAAGCAGAACGAAGAAAGGCACAAGCCCTCAGGAAAGACTCCGGAGGATCCCGAGATGTATCCTCCTAGCCCAACGAAATGGAGGCATGCTGTTTGTCTTATGCAAAAATACATTGGCATGCAATCACAGGGGCCCCATCTACTAAGGACCCAAAGTTGTGGATGGTCAAATGTTCGATAAGACATGAACGGGAGGCAGTTCAAGGGATGGAGTTGCTGCTAGATTTATAAGGCTCAACAATTCCCATGACCATCATAAATATTGCGAAGGAAGACAGCAGCATAACGAACATCAGCAGTCTGATAAGAATGAAAGGATGAAGGATTAAGCAAGTTGCGGCTGTGGTAGAAGTAGCAGAAAGGATGACGATGACGACAGACATATAAGGGAGTAGGAGGGCAGGAAAATTAAAGCTGATGGTTACAGAGATGCATACGGATACAGAGCCTGATAGAGTGCATAAGGAGATCATAAAGAAGGAGCAAGCAGCCAAAGACACCATTCTACCACCATAAAAATGGTTGAGTGTCCTGGGGTGGGACACTGGTAAGTCTTAGGGGCCTGTTGGGGCGCGCACCTTAATGGTCCTTAATTATGGTAACTTCGTAGTTTTTGTGGAAGCTTGTAAGCGGAGTTGCGACTCAAAATAGTCTTAGGGGTGTCGGGGTTGATTCAAAGCCCTATTTTTGTAACTAACCCATGGTTTAAGTCCAGGGTTTAGGGTTCGGGGTGCCCATGGTTTAAGCCCATGGTTTTGTAATAAGTGCACTTGTATAAATAAGCACTTTTGTAAAAGAGTCAGGTTAGGCTTTTAATGTAAGATGATTTGATGTGATGCTAAGGCTAGTTTTGTAAGAAAGGTTAAGTCCCAGCTGTGTGCGTGGACGTCCTCTGCAGCTGTGTGCGCAGATATCTGTAGCTAAGTGCACAGCTTGAGGAATTGAAGGGATCTGCAGCTGAGTGCACAGATCAAAACTGCGGTTTTTGTAAAGAGTTGAATAAAACATGGCTCTATGGACATAGCCCCTAAACTGGGGGTGAACCATGTTATATCTTTTTTTGTGGTTCTTTTGTGTTGTCTCTGTATGTTCTTTTATGCATTGATAAGTAAGATCACTCCTAAATACTAACTTCACCGTGAATTCCCAGTTAAGGGTTGAGCAAGACACTGTTGTTTATCTAACTGCGAAGCTATATAAGTGACTGTCTAAGATCTGTATTGTATGATTATTATTTGTTAAAGGCTAAAGGTACAGTAATATCCCTCTTCTGCTTGTAGAAACCTGATTCTGTGGCACCCCATAGCTGTTTCGGGTGAGACTGCAACCTGTTCACATGTTTTTGCCGAAAGGGCTAACACTATGGGTCTTTTGTTTGTGCGAAGACAAAAGTATAGAACCCGGGTCTGCCCTAAGCCCAACACTAAGAGACCTAATGGGAACTACTGAACATATGTGAAAGAAATAAACATTTCAAAATCGTATTTCAAATTTTGAGAACTAACAGAAAATTATTTGTTATTAAATGTTTAAATTGAAGTTTTAAGGAACAATCCAAATCATGAATACATAAGAGGAAAACAACCAACAAGGGAATATGTATTCCCCAACACGAGAATAAGAACTGGTGGTGTAACTAAATCCTGATATAATGAAAACTATATAGAGTTTGCAAGCAGACTTACAAATCTTTAAATATGATAACATGGATGAGATAAAATAGTAGAAAGTAATCAACAAATCTTTAGTTAGGAACATGACGGGACTAAACCCTCATGGACAACCCCCCATTAAACCAATAAATCCAAGGAATATTATCATCGTAAAAGGACAAACATTCCAATGGAAGAAGCAAAAGGAGAACACATGCTTGATCTTCTAAAAAATGAATATCACAGTTTTTCCAGTACAGGTTCACTCTCTCCTTGTAGAAAGAGGAATAAAAATGATGACAACATTCAAGGAGAATATCTAAAGATAAATGCCCCAACCTATTCAGGAGAGATGAATACTAAGGAGAAGGATGAGAATGGCTCCTTGGGATGAGTAAGTACTTTAGATCACATAACTACTCCAATGATATGAAGGAACAGTTGGTCATCAACAACTTAAATAGAAAATCAAGTAGAAGGTGGAGAGACCAGAAGCATACCAAAAAGGATGAATTAAAAGAAATCAGATGGAGTAAATTTTGGAGAATATTTCAGGAGAAATACATGTCAGAAAGATTATTTCACATAAAACTGAAAGAATTTCATGAGATAAAGATGGGCTCCATGACCATGGAGTCATTTATCAATAAATTTTTGGATATGTTACATTATGTACCTTACATAAGGGACGAAAAGGTCAAAATACAACAGTTTTGGGGATCTCTTCCTCCAAAGTGTCGAGAGAGAATCAAGTTTGACATGCCCAAAACTCTGAACACTACCTTACACAAAGATATAATTTGTTATGAGCATGGAAAACTGAGCCAAGATAATATAAAAAAAAGTAGAGACAGGTCTAGGACCTTCTTGGACAATCGAAAACCCGGTTTAAACCACCGCCATACCGAAGACAGAACAATATTTTTCCATCTAACATAAATTTGAGCAATATAGGTGCAAGTAAAAATGTTTCCTCACCAAATACCCACATACCAGCATCAAACAGTGGCACCAAGGTTTCCCTATTGCAGTTTAACTCTTGGAAATTCCAAGGACCCCGTTACGCTAGAGATTGTCCAAACAAGACTAATGGAGTCCTACATAATATAAATGAAGACCCAATGGTAGAGGTCATGGATAGTACATTGAGGATCTACGATGCACTTAATAGTCGACAAGCACAGCATCAGGATGCTATGGTTGAAATAGAAGGTAAGGTTTCAAACACTTCTATTTTTATTTTCATTGATCCCGGTTCCTGCGAGAGTTGTGTATCACCCAATATTGTTGAGACATGTAAATTGAACAAATCAAAACATGAGAAACCATGGATGGTAAAATTATCCACTGGTACAAAAAATAAGGTTTCAGAACTAGTGAGAGACTGTGAGGTGGAAATGAACGGGTTTCCAACTGAAGTAGATCTAAATATCTTACCCTTCAGATCATACATTGTGCTTATTGGCATGGACTAGTTAGAACAACACCATGCCATTCTTGATTTTCTAAACAAGTCAATATTGTGCACGGAGAGCCAAGGGAATCAAACAAATATACAAGGAATAACCAAGAAGGTTTATGTTAGATAGATATTTTCCTTACAAGTGAAGAAGTGTATTAGGAAGGGATGTAAACTATTTACAGTGAACATCGAGGATGTAGAATATGAGAGAGAATAGTAATTTTAGGAAATTCATGTTCTCATGGACTTTAATAATGTATTTTCCAAGGAAATATCATGATTACCACCAAAACGGGACTTGGATTTCTCCATAGAACTAACACCAGGGTCAGTACTGGCTTCAAAATACCCATACCACTTGAGCGCACAACAATTAGTGGAGATCAAGTTGCAGTTATAGGAGTTGATAGAGAACGGTTATATCCGACCTAGTGTGTCCACTTAGGGAGCAACTAGATACTTTTCATAAAGGAGAAGGATGGTATGATGAAAATGTGCATCGTTTACCTCGAACTCAACAAGATGACTATCATGAACCATTACCCACTCCCTAGGATTGATGACTTGTTCGATCAAGTTGGAGGAGCAAATATATTTTCAAAACTTAACCTATGAACCGGATACCATCAGGTACAAGTTCATGATGAAGATATACACAAAATGAACTTTCAGATTCAATACGACCATTATGAGTTTGTAGTAATGCCTTTTGGGATAACCAATGCACTGGAAAATTTTATGTGCATGATGAACAATATATTTAGTAAATACCTAGATAAGTTTGTATTGGTATTTATATATGACATAGTAGTTTACTTGAAGAGTAAAGAGGAACATGAGGAACATCTTCACATAGTACTACGGATGTTATCGGAACACCAACTTTACTTTAAATTTAGCAAATGTGATTTTTACAAAACATAGATACAATACCTAGGTCACATCGTTTCCGAGGAAGGAATAGTCATTGACCCAGAAAAGATTAAATCCATAGAAGAATTCTCATCCCGTACCTGTGTCATAGGAATTAGGTCTTTTTGGGGATTAGCAGGTTACTATTGAAAGTTCATTGAGAAATTTTTGAGGATCCTTTATCCCATGACCAACTTACAAAAGAAGGGAAATAATTTTTTGTGGACAAACATGTGCGAGGAAAGCTTTTAGAATCTTAAACAACTTTTGACTGCTACACCTATACTATGAATTGCAGATCCTGATGGGGATTTCGTTGTTTGCACAGATCTGAGCAAGGAAGGACTTGGTGAATTCCTCATGCAGAATGATTACGCAATATATTACGAGTCATGAAAATTAAAGGAACATGAACAAAATTATCTCACCCAGGATATTGAGCTAGCATCCATTATCCATGCCTTGAATATGAGGAGGCACTACCTCATGGGGAATAAGATCCTTCTAAAGGCATACAACATGAGTATGAATTATTTGTTTGACCAACCGGATCTTAGTTCCATGAAGGAAATATGGTTGTATTTTATTAGTGAGTACCACTTCAAGTTAAATCCTATAAATACAAAGGAGAATAAAATCATTGATGCTTTAATTCCACGAGCTCATATGTTGTATGAGGTAACTTTGAGACAAACCGATTTGAATTTGCATGATAGGATCAGAACGGTGAGCAGAGTTGACAATTTTTATGTTGAATTCCTCAAAAATATCGAGGAGAACAAGTCGTTTCAACAACAAAAGGAATATAAGGTAGACAAGACCATACTATTATGGTACAAAGAGAGATTGTATGTTCCAGAAGGAGGGGACATGAGGTCAATCATCCTAATGGAGCTCCATCGGAATCCCTAATCGAGGCATTTTTGATATCAAAATATGATATCTGCAGTAAAGAGACATCTCTTCTGGCCTAAGTTGAATTCTTCCATAGCATTATTCATCACAACATTCCAAGAGTGTCAACAAGTCAAAGATGAGCACCATCATCCTTTTGGATTACTACAACCATTACTGATTCCAGAATGGAAATGACAGGTTATAAGTATGGATTTTATTACGATTCTACCAAATTGAAAGAACAAAAATGATTCCATATTTATAGTGGTTGACAAGTTGTATAAAGAGGCATACTTTATCCTAGTTAAGTCAACTTACAAGACAATTTACATTGCAGACATATTCTTAAAGGAGATATTTAGATTTCATGATATACCCAAGGAAATCATCTCGGATCGAGACACGAAGTTTAACATTAACTTATGGAGATATTTATTCTCTGGATTAGAGATGCAGTTAAATTTTAGTACTTCCTACCACCCATAGAAAGATGGGAAGATAGAACAGGTAAATCATATTTTGAAGGAAATCCTTAGAATGTACGTCATGAATAAACCCACCAAGTGGGAGGATACCATACCTCCTCCAAAATGAGTCCCTTCGAGAACCTATATGGACGAAGGTGTAGGACACTGGTGACTTGGGACAACCCGGTCGATAGGATCATGTTAGGTCCAGACTTACTGAAGGACCTAGAATAGTTGGTCACCAAAGTACAAAAAAATATCAAGGAAGCTCAACACCGCCAAACACGTTATGCAGACAAGAAAAGAAAAGATAAATATTACCATATCAGCAAACATGTTTATTTAAAATTAAAAGAGAAAAGAAGCTCATTGATCTTAGGAAGGTGCAGAAATTTGCACCAAGATTTCATTGACCCTTTGAGATACTGGACAATAGAGGGCTAGTGGTGCTTGAGTTATATTTACTTGCTCATATAAAAATTCGTAATGTTTTTTATGCATCTTTATTGGAAAAGTATGTAAATTATACTAAACATGTTATTGATTGGTCCTTTCTACAAGTGGAACTTGAAAGGGAGTTTATACACAAACCCCTTCATATTCTGGACAAAATCAAAGTACAGCTCAGGAAGAAAATCACCGTACAGCTAAAAGTACAATGGAAGCACTTTGGAGCCGATGAGGCCACTTGTGAAATTGAAACCACCATGAAAGATGCTTACCTCACCTTGATTCATGACTTCATTTCTTCCCTAGAACACTGGGACAAGGTTGTTCTAAGTGGGGAGGGATGTAATATCCTAAATTTTGACCTTAACTATAATGGGCATGATCCCCATTGCGTATGAGTTACTTTGATGCTATGTTTATATATTGGGTGTATGCCCCACTGCACATGAGTTATGTTGATTAGTTGGATATATTGGGCGTAAGCCAATGCACATGTTTTAGTATCTTTTATATGATTATTTATCTTGGGAGTAGACCCTGATGGAGAACGACTATTTTCATGGTATGATGTACTGGATGTATTATTATGTGATTAGCCTTAATACATATATAGAGATGATTGTTGTGATGAAATGTGCATAATATTGATGCATGATTGAGTTCTATAATGTGTTGGGTTAAGACATAAATCACATGAGTGATGATATTTTGTGTTGAGCATAAGCTATAGAACACATGAGTTATGAGATTTTGTGTTGATCCGAGGATCTGGAACACATGAGTTATAAGATTGGAAATGTTGGGCATAATCCCTAGAACATTCCAAATTGATGTTGATCATAATATTTGGAGCCTTGGATCCTTAGACATTGTATCCCTAGGTGTATTATACAAGTACATCCTAGTATTAGTGTTGAGCAAGAAGCTCTGGAATTGCACTAGTGTAACGCCCAATTAATAGTGTTGATCTTGGGCTTTGAATAGTGCTAGGGGTTTCTGAAATATAGTGTGTTGAGTGAGACTGACTCTGAATAGCACCGATTCTTATCATACTTATTTTAAGTTGATTAAATGAAATTTCAAACCTACTTCTATTTAAGGACTGGGAGAACTACCACAATAAACGAGCTAATCCAACATCCAAGGAGTATCTAGAGATTCCTAACATAGTGGAGTGACCAAACCCTACCTGAAGCCTTGATAAAAGAAATAATGTTAACTAAAGGAAGCATCAAAATAAATAAACTATGATATATGATGCATGCATAAATATTAAGAATAATACGTAAAGTTTATATATTATGAATACAATAATATATATATATATATATATAATGAAATAAGGATAACTAAAATATTAAATAAGAGCATATGCATTTATTATAAAATAAAATAATTAAATAAATATTTTATTCTAAAGTTTAATTAGGAACTAGTAAAAAGTTCCTAGTTAATTAATATAACTCTTAATTACATATAAATCAATTAAATATTATTTTCAAGAAAGTAATGAATTCTTGATTTAACTGAAGTTTAAAACAAGTGCCCTTTCCTAAATGATTTTCTATAAGACCTAAGCCAAGAGAATGACTAGGGATCTTATCATGATTCCTGATTAGTTTTGGAGAGCATTTTGCAAAAGCAAGCATTCTTATATGAGCCTAATTTTCCAAATAGCAGCAGCCACACCTTTAGGAGTTCTAGATCACTTGCATGTTGGAGCCAGCTTGGGGGAGTCTGGATTAGAACCAGGATTGGTTCAAGGTTATGGTTGGGAGGAATGTGGTAGTTTCAAAGGTATCTCATTACCATATCTAAGGTTAGAAATAATTAGGTTTTTATTAATTCTTTTTGTTTAAGTGTGTAGGGTTCTTTATCCATTAATAAGATGCATAGTTGCAGGTATGTGTTTTCTACATGTGTAGTGCTCTCCTTGCCAGGCAGAGCACTAAGTCCTAAAACGTAACAACAAAATGACATGAACTTTTATTCTGATTTCAGGATTCATTTATTTATGCAATAACGAGAGGGTTACATCGAAAAATACCTGGACTTAAGCTGAAGATAGTCCCTGAAGTTTGCTCCTGTAGCCTTGCCTCTCCCTTGTTTGAGCCTCTTCTGAGCCTTGCTGCCAATCTGAATGATCCACCCTGTCGACCAGCGTTGAACCTGCTGGTCCTAGGAAACTGACGGGTTTCCTAGCCCCCGATCCCACGTGCCGATAAACCCGATAGCAACTTCCTTGTTTGATGAGTGTAATTCATCCTATGGAGTTAACCCCCTCCTTCAGTTTTCTTCCCTTCTCTTCCAACACCTTCTTTCCTCCCTTCTTCTTGAAAAATTCTCTTCCCCAAAATACTCTGCAAAAATTCCCCCTCTTCAACCATTCGATCCCCCTCCTTATACCTCCTTCCCCTTCCTTCTTCCACCGCCTCTCCTCTTCCACCGCCTCCTTCATAAAAATAATAAGTATTAATTAGTTCTTTTCTTGGGTAGTCCAACCCGTTTAGTTTATTAAGACATTCGTTTACACGTAAATAGATTTTCTTGATTTGTAGAATTCTTCACCCCCAATGAGGTGGTGGGAAATTACTACATGCTTATCCTATGGAATTTAACATGTCAATTTTAAAACATACCCAACTGTCATAAAATTACCCAATATTGTTTGTTTAATGTTTTATGCTAATGGTAAAATGGTAATAATAATATTGTAATTTAGTATATGTTATTAATAACTTAGTAATAAGTACTTAAAAATAAACACTAATAATATATAATAATAATAATAATAGATAATGACAACAAAATAAAATAATAATAATAATTATTAATCAATAAATAATTAATTGCAGTATTATTATTAATTGATTGAAATGATAACATCAACATGTTTATGTTCATTGTTAAGTCCCCCCCCCCCCGCACATTGATTTTTAATAAATAAGGTAAATTTACAGGTTTAAATAAATCACAATTACTTAGCTAACCCATCCAACTATTTAATGTTTTTTTTTTCAATTAATATTTCATACTAGCGTGCATGTGTGAGGTGTGCATGCATGGTGAGTACATGCACATGCTGCACATGTACTATAGCAATAACCCCTAAATTCTAGCTGATACACATAATATTTCACGCAACAAGACCAATATAGATATAATATGATTTCTTTTGACATTCAGAGTTATTTAACAGTTATGTTCTTATTAATCAGTCAGTTAAGATTGGTACCTACCATCACTAATCCAGTATCATAAATGCCCAACTCTCAACAATAATAACTAATATGTCAAACCATCCTAACCTATGTCTGCATCCTCCCTTTCCTTCCTCTGCTAGTACAAAGTGGATGCCAACTGTACTAACCTTCCCACACAGAACCTGAGAGCGGTAGCATTGGATAACTAGTGGACCTAGCCTCTCCTAGCAGGAATCCGACCATCATCATCGCAACAAATTGGGGAGTGTGTCTCAGGATTTCCCTCCCATGACCTCGGGTATCAAAGTGACATAGGGTGGGAAATGCATCCATCCCTCTCAACATACTAGGTATATACTCATCAAAACCATACTGCGTTGCTATCAAGTTTATTGGTACGTGTCATCATACCATCACTTGGAAATTAAGCCTCTCTTCAAGATATTTATTGAGTCATACTTTGCATCACACACTTGGCTATCACATAGCCCCTGTACCCTGCAGGTTAGCACTATGAAAACATGCATTCATAACAATATTAAATCAATAGTTGGTCCATATTATCAACATTATTTCTTTTCATCACATAAAATCACAAAATAAATCGCATCATGGATGGGTTCCCATGTACCACATCATACATATCACATCATATCAAGGATTACAATCAACTATATGTTTTTGTTATGAAATAAATGAATCTGATGACGACTACCGCATGATAATCGCATAAGCGCAATAATTTCATATAAATGATAATCATCATAACATCATAATCAAAGCATCTACATAGTCATGTTAATCTTTGTAACATCATGATCAAAGCATAATATAAGCATGATAACATCATAATATCATAATTAGAGAATAATCCTGATAACATCATAACATCAATAAATAATCACATATAACATGCCAAAATACAGTTTATGAAGTATAGTTGAGTCCATAGATAATAAGTAAATACAGTGTAATAAGTCTGAGTGATAAATATGCCAGAGTCAAAATATGGGCACTACATACACCCACCCTTCAGGAAACTTCGTCCTGAAGTTATGGTAAAAATAGTGAGGGAAAATCTCGACGCATAGTCTCTGTGTCCTCCCAGGTAGCAGATCCTGGGCTATACTTGTCCCACTGGACCTTAACTTGGTCCACGTGTCGACTATAGAGCTGTCGAACCCTATGATCTAGTATACGTAATGGTTCGGCCGTGAAGTTTCCCTCTTCCGAGACCTGCAAGTCCTTCCAATGAATCTTGTGAGACTCATCGGCTATGTAATGTCGCAATACTGAAACATGAAATACATTATGAGTCCTATACAAGTGGGGTGGCAGTGCAAGACGATAAGCTACCGATCCGATTCTTTCAAGAATATCGAATGGACCTATAAAGCAAGGTGACAACTTGGTCCCCTTTCCAAACCGAATGGTACTTTTATTCGGTCGGATGCATATAAATATGCGATCCCCTACCTCATAACTTCTATCAGTTCTGTGTGCATCAACATAACTCTTTTGTCTATCCTGTGCTTCTTTAAGCCACTTCCTGATTTGTACCACTTGATCTTCCATCTCCTGAAGCAACTCAGGCCCGACTAAAACACGATCCTCCAACCTGTCCCAACTGAGTGGAGTCCAGCAAGGTCTCCCATACAATGCTTGGTATGGAGGCATACCAATGGAGCTGTGATGACTGTTTTTATATGCAAACTCTACTAAAGGGAGATATTTCTCCCACTGTGTCTGCTGATCCATAACATACATCCTAAGCATGTCCTCCTTCACCTGATTCACCCTCTATGTCTGCCCATCTATTTCGGGATGATAAGTTGAGCTTAAGTTCAGCTGGGTCCCTAATGCTGACTGCATGCTTGTCCAAAATCTAGATGTAAACTTAGGGTCTCGGTCAGAAATTATCTTCTTTGGAACTTCATGAAGGTGTACAATTTCATTCATGAATACCCTTGCTACATCCATCACATCATAAGTGTCTCTCACTGGAATGAAGTGGGCACTTTTGGTTAGTTTTTCGACCACTACAAGTATATCATTATGTCTTGAGGATGTTAGGAGAATTCCCACAACGAATTCCATGGAAATGAATTCCCATTTAGTCTAAGGAATATCATGAGGCTGTAAGAGACCGGCCGGGTGTCAATGATCTACTTTGACTTGCTGACATTCTAGGCATTTCGAAACAAAATCCACTACATCACTCTTCATACTGGCCCAGAAGAAGAGCTTCTTCATGTCTGCATACATCTTCTTCACTCCAGGATGTGCACAATAATTTGCCCTATGGGTCTCTCTAAGGATTGCTTCCCTGAGATCACCTTCTTTAGGGATATACATTCTCCCTTGGTACCGCAGTAACCCATCTTCCTCAATATGGTACCCATAATACCTTGACTCACACTTCTTCCCACTCTGAATATCTAAGGTTACCTTTACATACCAACCATCTCCCAAGAGTTGTTCGAGCACTTTCTCCTTCAAATCCACTCTCAAGGGAATTAAGGAGAAAATCCTCGGCCTTCGGCTTAGAGCGTTTGCCACCATATTCTCCTTTCCTTTGATATATGAGATACCAAATTCATACTCACTCATGAACTCACTTCATCGTCGTTGCCTAGCATTTAGATCCTTTTGTGTAAAAATATACTGCAAACTCTGATGATCTATTTTAAGTGTGAAACTTCTGCCAACTAGGTAGTGTCTCCATAATTTTAGTGCTATCATTACTGCTGCCAATTCTAGATCATGTGTGGCATATTGCTCCTCATGAGGCTTCAAATTATGAGATGCATAAGCTATTACCCCACTTTCCTGCATTAGAACTGCTCCTAACCCTTGTTTTGAGGCATCGGTACATACCATGAAGTCTTTATCCATGTTTGGTACCCATAAAATTGGTGCACTCGTCAGCAATCTCTTTAATTCAGCAAAAGCAGCATCACATTCATTGGTCCACTCATATTGGATTCCCTTTCTCTGCAAGGTGGTGATGGGTTTTGCAATCTTGGAGAATCCTTCCACAAATATTTGGTAATAGCCTGCTAATCCCATGAAGCTATGCACCTCATGCGCATTCTTCGGAATTGGCCAATCCTCAATGGCCTTCACCTTTTCTAGGTCCACTGAGATCCCTTCTCTTGAGATGATATGCCCTAAGTAGTGAATCTCCTTTTGTAAGAAAGAACACTTTGACAATTTACCAAATAGTTTATGTTCCCTTAAGAAAGTTAAGACTAACCACAAGTGCTCCTCGTGCTCTTTCTCATTCTTAGAATATATAAGAATGTCATCTAAGAATACCTGAACAAAGTGGTCCAAGTAATTCCAAAATACACTATTCATGAGGCTCATGAATACTTCTGTAGCATTGGTCAAACTGAATGGTACTACTATGAACTCATAATGCCCAAATCGAGTTCAAAAAGCAGTCTTAGAAATGTCATTTTCTTTAATCCTGAGCTGGTGATACCTCGACCGCAAATCAATCTTAGAGAATACTGATGCGCCTTTCATCTGATCAAATAGGTCATCAATTCTTGGTATAGGATACTTGTTCTTCACCGTGGCTTTGTTCAAATCCCTATAATCTATGCACGGTCGCAAAGATCCATCCTTCTTCTTAACAAAGATCACTAGTGCTCCCCATGGTGAGATACTAGGTCTAATTAGTCCCAAGTCTAGCAAATCTTTTAACTGGATCTGTAACTCTCGAAGCTCAGGGGTTGTCATTCTATAAGGAGTCTTTAATATCGGCTCCGCACCGGGTTTCAGTTCGATTGTGAAATCAAGATCTCCTTCTAGAGGTAGTTGTGGAAGTTCTTCTAGAAAGAAATCATTGAACTTAGATAATACTGGGTAAGAAATCAATGAAGTTCATTTACTATCGCTCACTGTCTCAACTACAAACAACTGACATCCTTGTCTTAAACACCTTTTTGCTTTCACTGTGGAGATGAAACAGAGGGATATTTCCCTTTTTCGACCGTAGATTTGAATTGCTCAACCCTCATCATCAAGGCACAAGAATTTCTTCGCATAGCAATCCATGAAAGCTCTATGGCCTTCTAACCAATCCATGCCAACAATGAGGTCATAGGTGCCCAAATTGGTGACATAAGCATCCATCTTAGTGGTGCATACTCCTAAGTTAACTTGACACCCCCTTACTTTCAAACCTACTGCCTGTTTAACCCTTGAATCCATCTTAACCGATTCAAAATCATCATGCTCGCAGGCTGCCAACCCACATTTATCTAATGCATATGGTGAAATAAAACTATCTGTTGCACCAGGATCAAATAAAATTTTAATTTTGACATTGTTTACTTTACCAGTGGATTCTACTACGGTGGACTGATGTTCTGCCTAGTGGTTGTGAATAGCTGCATGAATCCGATGAGTGTTATCAGAATTTCCCATGGATTCTTTTTGCTCCTTCTGCTTGCTGCTGGTCTGCCCCTTAGGACAATCCCGCTGAAAATGAGGACCTCCACATCCCCAACAAGAGACATTAGGTGGTGCTTTCATGTTGCTGGGAGGAATCCTCTGGGATGTGTTCCTCCCTCGAGTTCCTCTAAAACCTCTCGATCCTCTATAGGAATTTCCCTATGTTCATCCTCGGTTCCCATGGTTTGTTGACGAAGCCTACGATACTGAGTTAACTGAAGTGTTATCTCTTGGGGTGAACCTGTTACCATAAGGTGGAGGTCTGGATTGTCCTCCTCTGAAGTATGGTCATGGGGCCTTCCCTGTAACATACTGATTGGATCCTATCAACTTGCTTCCTCCCTTTGTATCGGACATATCCTCAGCATAGAGCGCATACTCCACTACCATGGCAATTGAAGATGGCTTCCACATCCGTACTATGGACTTGATCTTGTAGTTGAGTCCATACACAAATCGCTCCACCTGTCGATCATCTGAGTCCAAGTATGGGACATACTTTACCAGTTCCATGAATTTAGCTTCATAATCTTCCACTGTCATGTTTTCCTGTACCAAAGCATGAAAGGAACCTGCCTGTTGTTCCCTGTAATAAGATGGAATATACTTCATGTTGAACCTCTCCTCGAATAACTCCCATGAAACAGATAAAGGAGTAAGATGCAAGTGTTTCTCGAGGTCTGACCACCAATTTAGGGCATTGCCCTTTAGCTGGAAGATGGCCATTCTAGCCTTGGAGCTCGAGGTATACTCATTTAGTGCAAAGCACCTTTTCATACCCTCGAGCCACGCTTTGGTGTGCTTACCCGGTCGTCCTCCTGAGAACTTGGGGATTCTGATATTCTGTATCTCTCTAGAAATATCCTGAAGCGGTTCTTGCCTTGGGCCCTGTGCCGTCTCAGAGTTTTTTCAGCTCACTTGTGTGGTTTCTACCTCTACGATCCTCTCCGACTGCCTGTTTAGTGTGGCCATGATGGTTTCCAAGGATCTCAATATCACCTCCATCTCAGGACTGGAGGTTGTCCTTGGCGGTGTCGGTGGTGGGGTCTGTGGTGGTGCTGAGGGTGTCTGACCTCGACCTCGAACTCTGCGTGTTGTTACCATGATCGATCCTGGCATATTCAATGACATTATGCCATTATTATCTCAATCTAATAATTGTAGAGATAAAATTTAGTTATGCAATGCTTATATTTATGCATAGAGACAAATTGTCAATATTTGTGTAAAACTTGCATAGTCACCGTCATTAAACGATTTTGTCTTGGGGTTTAATATATGCCTTAACATTCAGCTCATAATGCTAGTCTCAACAGTGTCTTGTTTTTCTGATTTTACATCCATATCGCCTCTTCGACTATCAGTCAAAGTCTTGGTAATGTCTTAAGTTTAATACTTGAAATTACAATAACATAGATTAAAGTTACATAAAATTAATCTATAAACTCATATCTATAAAGGTGATGGCTACTCTTAAGAAGCCAAAAACAAATAAATATAAAATACAATAAAATAAAAAACTACATCTTCATTGGTTATCTTATTTCTTAAGATAACAAATTATAAAATAAATATCTAACTCATGACATATCATTAAATACGATAACAAATTATAAAATAAATATCTAACTCATGACATATCATTACATAAGATAACAAATTATAAAATAAATATCTAAACTCATGACATATCATTAGTTATCCATTTTCTATATGACAAATCAATTAAAAAGTTATTACGTGGGAGATGCCAACATGTTAGCAAAGGGCATGTCTCATATGTGCCATCATCATCTATAGTTTATTAATACATACTAGCACTCTAAAGTTACATAAAATTATATCCACCTTCCAGAAGGCTGCCCTGCCTTATTCACATGAAGGTATGGTGCATGGAATCCACACGGGCACATGCATGAGGCTCCCCTGCATGAAGCTCATGTGCCGGTAATCCACAAGTCCTCAGCTGAATAAGGATGGCTTTTAAAAAGGTGATACTCCTTCCACGCCCACATGCCAATATCTCATTTTTTTTACGATCATTTCTAGATGGAGGAGCTCTGCAACTCTGGTCACGGTTGGCAGTGGTGGCTGCTGGGTGCTCCTCCATTTCTCTCGCATCCTCACCCTCACACAACTCAATGGAGTATGGAGTGGATGCTACACATCCCTTCCATCTCCTCTGGTTAAACGCGCCCTCAAGCTTCTCTCTCGAAATCTACGCGTGGGGTTACTGACAACCGTGTTTTTGTAGGGAAATTTCATTGTTTGGACAAGCAGGGAAACGTTATTCTATACGATGCAGTTGAGTATAGGCGAATTGCCAAACCCTCTTCATCTTCAGCTTCATCTTATAACTGTATGGAGCACCGCAGTTTGGGTTTAATTTTGATATCTGTGCAGGTTTGAGCCTCCTACCATGTTGAGTGCTCCCTCGAGGAACAGATTTCACTTTTGGCGTTGGACGAAGCCTAAGATTTTTTTGAGCAGAAGGTTAATTGTGCCATAATTTTGTGAATTTTAGGGTTTCTTTGTGGCTAATTGTAGTTTAGTGGAATCGATCCATTGCCTTTAGTGAATGATTGTTTTCTATGGAAATAACTATCGGTGTATTGCAGGGCGATCCTGAATTATATTTCTTTCCTTTATCGGTGCATGGATAAATCCTAAGTCACCTGCTTTGTGTTTAAAAAAAAAAAACATCGCCAGATACCTAACCAAGAGATGGT
>LPNX010379585.1:163548-177008 GCA_001517045.1 Pseudotsuga menziesii
ATGTGTAAAGAAATCCCTAAGGCTTTGCTTGTCTATAATGGCTATAAGGATGAAGAATATGTTTCACTGGTGCTTACAGCCAAGTGACTGGATTTTAACTGTGTTATTGTGCTGGAGCAAGAAGAAGAATTGGATGTTGTGCTTAGTATGAGCTGGAAGTTATCTGCGAGGCCTGTTATTGGAGTTCGAGCTAAGCTGAGGACCAAACACGGCGGCCATTTCACTCAAACCTTCCGATTTCCTTAGGGAATGCTTGCTGGAAACATGATTGAGAGTCATTAAGAGTCAGTCCATTTGCATTGCAGGGTTTTGGACCAGCTGACAACTCCATGAGTCCAGGTTCTGAATTTTCCTATATATTTCTTTTGCTCTTTACAAACAATTCCATGAGTCCAGTTTCTGAATTTTCCTGTATCTTTCTTTTTCCCTTTAGAATTAGTTTTCCCTCATGTATTTACAGTGGTTTATAGTTGGGAGGTGTCTAATTCTAATGAGCAAATTATATAATATTTCCACTAAAATTGTCGTACAAGCTATGTTGCATAGTATCTGAACAGTTATTTCACACTCTTTCATGCTTTTTCCATGCTTTTAAGTAGAACAGTCGGAGAACAAAAGGGTCATGAGAAAGAAACCTGCGATAGAGTTTGTTTTCATGTTGAAGAGCGTCAACTTCTTTAATGAGGTGCTTTCCTTCCCATGCATTGCAATCCTATCAACGGTCGTAATTTAATCCTATCAGCGACCTGCCCATGCATTGTAATCCTATTAACGACAATAATTTAATGTTCTTCATGTACAGTTGTTTTTTTTTATTTTAAAAAAATAATAATTAATTTCTGTTATTTACTGTGCTGCTTTGATGTTACGAGTTAAAAGCAATTATTCAGATATTAATTCTTATTTGGTGCAAGTCTGAAAGCCTCCCTTGGCATGAAGAATATAATATTTTACAAAATAACTTATCAGCTCGGAATAAGTTTGTCCAATGATGTAATCACAAAGTTGTTAGAATTGGCAAATGGAGAGGTTTGTAATTTGTGTTCCCTGTTGCGAACACTTTGGATCTTTACCTTATCCCTCTGGATCCTTTTTAATTTTCTTTTGAAGATAAGCTACCGGTTGTTATTTTGTGAAGTTCTAGTTACAGAAGTGCATGCCCTTTTCTTTTTTCTTCTTCTAAAATGTACAAGTTGTTTATTTATAGATTATAGGAAAATGTATGGCCACTAGACAGACCTCGGGTATCTACCTGGATTTTCCATATGCTTCATAAATTCTTATACAACTAAGAGAGCTGTGCATCCTGAGATGGGGAAGTTAGGCAACATTAAAAAAAAAAGATCCTTCAAATTTTCCACTCAAGCTTTTAAAATCCTTCGTGTTAATCTTGCTGGTTAAAATGGTGTCTAAAATGTGTAATATCAGAATAAAACATCCATGGATGGATACTCATTTATTGTATGTGGTTATGATCAATTTCTTCAATTTTTGTAATGCTCTATGCCTTGTTCGAAGCAAAGCGAAGTGGAGTGGTACGAATCCAAGCCATTTTCTTTATCTAAAATGCTAAGGACGTTTTCAAGTTTCCTAGATTTCAATTTCAGGTACCCAAAAGCCAAAGATGTAGAATTTTCTTTATGCAGTCAGTTCGACACCTATATATGTATATATTTACCCTAATTTTTCTTTTGCCTTCATATTTTGGATATTATAAATGTTTACATTCTATATCAGTGTATTCAGCAAGCTCTCCAATATACATATGTACTTAATGTATACATACATTCTATATATGAATTCTTCATTGACACTATATATGAATTCTTCACTGATATTATTTTGTTTGCAGGGAAGCCTTTTGTTCAAAGAAAGGCTTGCGTTTAGGCTAGACTAATTAATCCCAAACAATCACAGCATGCCCACATAATTTGTACAACTCTTAAAATTAATTTTATTATTTATGTATATATATATATATATTTTTTTCATTTCAACATATCAATTGCGAGCCCTATGGTTCCAGATTTGGAACCATGGCTCTGATACCATTCTGTAGTGCTCTGCTTGCCGGGCAGAACACTAAGTCCTAAAACGTAATAGCAAAATGACATGAATTTTTATTCTTATTTCAGGATTCATTTATTTATGCAATAACGAGAGTGTTACACTGAAAAATACCTGGACTTAAGCTAAAGATAGTCCCTGAATCCTGCTCATGTAGCCTTGCCTCTCCCTTTTCTGAGCCTCGTCTGAGCCTTGATGCCAATTCAGATGATCCACCCTGCCGACCAGCGTTGAACCTATTGGCCCTAGGAAACCGACAGGTTTCCTAGCCCCCGAGACCACGTGCCAATAAACCCGATAGCAACTTCCTTGTTTGATGAGTGTAATTCCTCCTCTGGAGTTAACCCCCTCCTCCAGTTTTCTTCCCTTCTCTTCCAGCACCTTCTTTCCTCCCTTCTTCTTGAAAAATTCTCTTCCCCAAAATACTCTGCAAAAATTCCTCCTCTTCAACCATTCGATCCCCCTCCTTATACCTCCTTCCCCTTCCTTCTTCCACCGCCTCTCCTCTTCCACCGACTCCTTCATAAAAATAATAAGTATTAATTAGTTATTTTCTTGTGAAGTCCAACCCGTTCAGTTTATTAAGACATTTGTTTACACGTAAGTAGATTTTCTTGATTTGTACAATTCTTCACCCCCGATGAGCTGGTGGGAAATTACTACATGCTTATCCTATGGAATTTAACGTGTTAATTTTAAAACATACCCAACTGTCATAAAATTGCCCAATATTGTTTGTTTAATGTTTTATGCTAATGGTAAAATGGTAAATAATAATATTGTAATTTAGTGTATGTTATTAATAACTTACTAATAAGTACTTAATAATAAACACTAATAATATATAATAATAATAATAGATAATGACAACAAAATAAAATAATAATAATTATTATTAATCAATAAATAATTAATTGCAATATTATTATTAATTGATTGAAATGATAACATTGACATGTTTATGTTCATTGTTAAGTCCCCCCCCGCACATTGATTTTTAATAAATAAGGTACATTTACAGGTTTAAATAAATCACAATTACTTAGTTAACCCATCCAACTATTTAATGTTTTTTTTTTCAATTAATATTTCATACTAGCGTGCATGTGTGAGGTGTGCATGCATGCCTAGTACATGCACAGGCTGCACATGTACTATAGCAAAAACCCCTAAATTCTAGCTGATACACATAATATTTCACGCAACAAGACCAATATACAGATATAATATGATTTATTTTGACATTCAGAGTTATTTAATAGTTATGTTCTTATTAATCAGTCAGTTAAGATTGGTACCTACCATCACTAATCTGGTATCATAAATGTCCAACTCTCAACAATAATAACTAATATGTCAAACCATCCTAACCTACATCTGCATCCTCCCTTTCCTTCCTCTTCTAGTACAAAGTGGATGCCAGTTGTACTGACCTTCCCACACAGAACCTGAGAGCGGTAGCATCAGATAACTAGTGGACCTAGCCTCTCTTAGTAGGCATCTGACCATCGTCATCACAACAACTTGGGGAGTGTGTCTCAGCGCTGCCCTCCCACGACCTCGGGTATCAAAGTGACATAGGGTGGGAAATGCATCCATCCCTCTCAATATACTGGGTATATACTCATTAAAACCATACTGCGTTGCTATCGAGTTTATTGGTATGTGTCATCGTACCATCACTTGGCAATTAAGGCTCTCTTCAAGATATTTA
This sequence comes from Pseudotsuga menziesii, assembly GCA_001517045.1. Classification (NCBI taxonomy): domain Eukaryota; kingdom Viridiplantae; phylum Streptophyta; class Pinopsida; order Pinales; family Pinaceae; genus Pseudotsuga; species Pseudotsuga menziesii. Next base: position 167,330 of record LPNX010379585.1, read on the forward strand.
TTGAGTCATACTTTGCATCACACACTTGGCTATCACATAGCCCCTATACCCTGCAGGTTAGCACTATGAAAACATGCATTCATAACAATATTAAATCAATAGCTGGTCCGTATTATCAACATTATTTCCTTTCATCACATAAAATCACAAAATAAATCGCATCATGGATGGGTGCCCATGTACCACATCGTACATATCACATCATATCAAATATTACAATCAACTATATGTTTTTGTTATGAAATAAATGAATCGGATGATGACTACTGCATGATAATCGCATAAGAACAATAATTTCATATAAATGATAATCATCATAACATCATAATCAAAACATCTATATAGGCATGTTAGTCATCGCAACATCATGATCAAAGCATAATATAAGCATGATAACATCATAATATCATAATTAGAGCATAATCCTGATAACATCATAACATGAGTAAATAATCACATATAACATGCCAAAATATAGTTTATGAAGTATACTTGAGTCCACAGATAATAAGTAAATACACCGTAATAAGTCTGAGTGATAAATATGCCAGAGTCAAAATATGGGCACTACAACATGTTCAAGTTATTTTAATTATGTTTATAAGTTGTAATTATAGCTATTAGGCTTTGGGTTAGGATATTTAATTTTTATTCTCTACTAATTTGAATAAATGTTTCAGGTTTGTTTTACTAGATAATTAGAATCTCAATTTTTATTTCTTATATAGATTCTAGCGTAAATTGTCTACCAGAGTTGTAGTAAAGTTGTTTGAAAATTTATTTTAAATATCAAGGCTTATTATAGATTCCATCTCTATTTTTCTAGATGAAATTAATAACCAAACCTCTGTCAAACATACTGAAAGTAAACCCTACATCACAACACATGCCTCATTTTAAAATAAACCAGATATTAAACAAAACTAGATAAATAAACCAAATATTAAATAAACTTTGGTTATACAATAAATCAAATATTAAACACAATCATAAACATAAACCAAGGATCGAATACCTTAAGCATTCAAACATGTAAACTAAAACACAAACATTGGAATAGTACATTTGCCAACAATGAAAAATACCAATACACATAACCTATCTAAGAACAATAATAAACAATTATATTATAAACTTAACCATAATTCAAACCCCAGATCAAATTTCATATGCTCCAGCTAAAGAGAGTTAAACAAATATTAAATGAATAAAAAAAAAAATTGTATATCATCAATCTAAATCCTAGATCGAATCTCCTAAGATCCATAGGATATTGTCTACATAAATATTAGATATATTTATTAAAAAGAAAACAGTCCATCAACCATCACAACCCAAGGTCAAATCCCATAAGCTCTATCTTATCAATATTAACAAATAATAATATTAACAATTCTTTACAAATATCAACACACAATAAACTCCAAACCACCAGACAACAATCGAAACCCCAGATTGAGCCCCATAGGATCTAGTTGGAAGTTCTTAAACATTACTAAGCAAATAATCAAACCGAAAACCAAAAATAAATTATCAATCCCAAGATAGAATCTCATGAAGCCATAGCTAGCATTGTTAACAAATATATACAATTAACAAACATAAAACAATACACCCGTTCGTCTTATGTTTAGAAGAACTTGGAACTAGAACTTAATATCACTTTCATATAACCGTATATGGAAATATAAAAAGAAAGCCTTTACATACAAAAGTACCATTAAATAAAGTACCCTAAGCCTGTACATACATGAATTAAAAGTATGAAATATAAAAGTTTACATCACACATGGGATTATCTAGATTTGCGGAGTCGACCAAAACCTTTCCAACATCATCGAGTGTCACCACGTTTCGTCCCCAACTTCCAAAATGAAGCCAAGATGACTTTAGGAGTATGCATACCATTTTTCAAAACAAATCGAAATAGGAACGAGTTAAACGCTAGATAAATTCCTGAATAACTCAGCAGAACCTTTGCAACAACATTGTAATTATCAACATAGTCTACACAACTCCAATGGTGGAGCTTACCCATTTACTATCCAATAAAGAACTATGCAAATTAGCTATGAAAACCCTAGTAATAGGGTTATTTCTTGGGCCATCGTGGAGGATCCACACTGCCCTTCAGGTGGGTTCATTAAAAGCATAAGCCAACCTCCCACTAAGGTTTTAATCAAAACCTCCTCTCTATATTTTAATAGCATACACTGTCCATTGAGGCTTAAACACTCTTCCCTATATTTTTAGATCATCTCTTGGGAAGAGGGTATTATTACATTGAAAAATACATTAGTATTTAGTGATAGCAAGTTGTAGGTGCTAGGTTCTTTATTCATCTTTGTAACGTTTATATAGCATAGGTATATCGACAAGTCAACTGCAATAAGAATAGACACACCATGTGTTAGTTTTCAAGAACTAAGTAAGCCCAGTATCATAGGATTTTCTTACCTTTCGAAGTGAGTTGTTAGGGAAAAATCATGCCACTCCTCCTCTTTAAATATAGAGGTAAGTTAGCATCATCGTTTATCAAAATAAGAACTAGATAACGTAATATGAAATGAAACATGGGCAAATAATATCATAAACATCGATGAAACATATACAATGTACATAACTACAAAGAACATCAGAATAGAGAATAATGTCATTTAACTATCAATGTCACATCGAAATCAGATAAAAAGAAAACATAACCAGAACTTAGGCATAGTTCTTTATCAAGTCATAATTCCATAGTTAGGAAAATATGTCCTTTAAGATCTTAGCTGTATTATTGGTCCTACAAATTTATTTATTTATTTATGAATTTTAGGGACATTACATATGAGTGGTATAATGTAAATATTATTGAGTGAAATCCATTCATAAATATAGATCTATACTATGAACTCAAATTAGAGATTCAGTCAACACTTTAATTTCGTAAATGGAGATTAATGAAATATTTAGGAAAAATTGATACAATTGAGGAATGTACAGTTAAATGAAGGAATACATGATATAATTTAGAAAAATATGATTTCAAATCTATTAGGTGTAAAATTCAAATTTTGAAAGGAATTAGAGTTCTAAACCATTCAAGCATAGCATCATTAGGCTAACTAGAGAAAACTAGACTCTACATTAATCTCCTTTAGATATAGGATTTAAACACATTCTACACACATTTAAACATAAATTATGAACCTAGAACCAATGCTCGGAAAACAAAATTGGAGAAGTTGTTCCTCCCAACCAACTCTTGGAGCAACCAAGTTACTTGCTCCAGAATCCCTGAACATGTTCGCTAAAACACAAGAGAAAAATACTGCAATGTGTCATCTCTTGCATTCACATATATTAATACAAATCCAATGCTATCCTCCTGCTACTCATGGGCATACTAATATATAGTAGTTTTCCTAGGACTTGAGCATTTATGAGCCTCCTGGTCTTTAGCACTCAACTAGGATTTGTGACTTGAATTGTAGGGATGATGCCTCTTGCATATTGAGTTGTCGCTTAGTGGCTTCTCCCACATGTATTTTCCTCTTGTCGGTGACCAAACACACTTCAAAATTAATTTGCGTCTCTATTTGAGACTATTACTTTCAGCACACGATGTAGAATGAATATCTCTTTCATGAAAATATATTCAATGTTAACAACTCTATGTGTAGATTTAGCATGAGAAAAATGAGGAACCTTACTTAATTTGTCGACTACAACCATGATTGAATCATGTTGTCGGAAATTATTTGCTAGGCCTGTTATAAATCAATACTGACTGTTTCCTGCTTCAATTCTCGAATGGGTAGTTGTTGCAACAATTCTTCTAGATGTTTATGTTCTACCTTAACTTGTTGACATTCTAGACAATGAGCTAAGTATTCTGCCACTTATTTCTCCATGTTTGTCCAGAAGAACTCTTTTATGATCATAGTGATCATTTTTTGGTATCCAAGATGCCTTGAATATAGTTGTTTATGGAGCTCATTCATAATTGTAAGTTTAATTTCTATTATGTTTGGTATGTAAATCATGTTTCTATCCAGAAATAGTCCTTGTTTATTTAGGATGAAATATGTTTTACTTGGTTTTGTTCATTTTTAGTAGTATTTTTTTTTAAATCTGATATTGCCTATCACAATTTTAAACGCTTAGAATCTAATTTTCTAGATCATATTCATAGTTGTTGCTTGCAAACAGTAAATTTGAATGATGACTTAGAGCTTTCGCCAATTTATTTTCTTTTCCTTTTATATGTTTGATTTCAAAATCATATTCGCTTAAAAATGAAAGGCATCTTACATGTATCGCATTGAAATTTTGTTTATCAAATAAATATTTAAGGCTTATGTTATCCGACATAAGTAGAAATTTCCTCCCAATTAGGTAATGTCTCCACATTTTTAAGGTGTGAATTACGGAAGCAATTTTTAAATCATGTGTTGCATAGTTTTTCTTGTGTTAGTTTAATTTCCTTGATTCATATGCCACAACATTGTTTCGTTGTAATAAAACTCCACCTAGTCATTCCTTGCAAGCGTCGGTACACATGATGAAATCCTTGAATGGATCAGCAATCTTTAAAATCGGGGTAGTGGTTAACAAATGTTTTAGTTTCTTAAATATTTCCATGCATTTTTTAGTCCACTCAAACTTTTTACCTTTATTTTGTAATGAAGTTATGGGGTAGGAAATCTTAGATAATCCTTCGATGAACTTTCGATAGTATTCAGTAATCCCCATAAATGATCTGATGTTGGTTATGTTTTTAGGAACTACCCATTTAGTGATAGCCTTTCTTTTTTTGGGGTCGACAGAGATTCCATCCTTGGACACTCTGTGTTTGAGGTATTGAATCTTATCTTTAAATAAATCACATTTACTAAATTTTTCTTAAAGCTATTGTTCTCTTAGCACTTGTATAATTATCCTTAAGTGTTCTTTATTCTCTTGTTTGTTCTTAGAGTATATTAGTATGTCATCGATGAAGACAAACACATACTTATCTTCGTAGTTGCTTAGGATGTTGTTCATTAAACACATGAATGAATTACGTGTGTTTTTCAACCCAAAAGGAATCATGACAAATTCATAGTGACCATAATGGGTCCTTAATGTCGTTTTAAATATATCCTCATCCATTACTTTTACTTGATAATAACCAAACCTTATGTATATGTTTGAAAAGGTAGTTGCTCTGTGGAATTCATTGAATAGATCATCTATCTTAGGGAGTGGGTATTAGTTCTTAATGATCATTTTATTTAAATGTTGGTAGTCTATACTTGATATTAAGGTTCTGTCCTTCTTTTTTACAAGCAAGACCAATGCTCCCCAGGTAGAGACACTAGGTTGAATGTACTTTTTATCAATTAATTCTTGTAGTTGTGATTTCTACTTTGTAAGTTCTATTATATTCACCCAGTAAGGAGACTTCGATGCTGGTACAACTCCAGGTATTATATCGATCATGAATTTGATGTCTCTTTTTATAGGAAGTCCAAGGACTTCTTTCAGAAAGATGTCTTCAAAATCCTTCAAGATTGCTATGTCTTCTAGTTTAATTTTATTATCATTTTCATTATCATTCATTATATAGACAAAAAACACTTCACATCATTTTCTTACTGATATTTTCATTTGTAACGCATATATTTCTCTGATTGTAACCTTCTTATGGATCCATTTTAGTTTTATATTATTTTCATTATCATCAGTACATGTAAAGGTTTTGTCAAAGCAGTTTAATACCACTTTATGTTCTTCTAGCCAATCAATTCCTATTAATAAATCATAGGATCCTGAAGGTAGAATATTTACATTGACATGTGAAGGAAAATAATTCGTCATCAATTTAAAATTTCTAACAAGACTAGTAACTTTCTATTTTGTAGTGGTGGCTAACTATACTAGCCACAACTTATCAAACTTTTTCAGTACTAATTTTCATAATTCAACTATTATATGGGATATATATCTAAGGCTTGAACTTGGATCAATTAAAAAAGAAATAGGTTGACTATTTAATATACCTTCAATGTCAACGAGACAATTCTTGTGATCTCCTTGCCGATTTTCCAATACAACACAAATTCTGAGCATGCTCCTTGCCATGTCCCAAATTGCAACTACTTCTTGGATATAATGAACATTAAAATTATTTTTTCTTAGTGGGAAGTCTTTAAAGTAGTGTGGCCCTCCAAAATGCCAAAATTTTAAGTGTTATTTTTGTGTTAGGTTCTTGTTAATAACAATAAAAGGTTCTTTTACTGCATAATTTTGGGATTTAAAGCCTTTGTAGTTATTACCCTGATATCTCCTACTATTATTTCTTGTGTTTTTGTGGAACTTATTCAGCTTCTTTCTTAGATGAAAATTATTTGGAATTTTATTCTTCCAAGATGGTACATTTTACCTTTTATTTTTATTTTGGTCATAATAGAAGCTTGCCTTTCTCATCGATTCCTCTAGCATATTTAGATTGTCATACTGAATATGTTCTTGAATATGATAGTAAAACAACTGAGAAACCATTGTATTTTAGTTTTCTCATTAATTATGTAAGGAACATAAAGAAGGAGGATTAAAAACTTACTGCATAGTTACTTCATCGATGTGGCTCCTATCCCTAGTTCATAGAATTCTTTGGTATTTTCCTCATAATATTGTTTTGATAAGTACTTTATTTTAAAGATATTTTTTAAAGGTTTTCCAAGTTACATATATTTATTTGATCCCCTTAACCTTATTTATACCATGCCACCATATATATTTCTTTCAAGAAAGATTATAAATTGTCAGTTCAGCCTTGTTGTAGCCTTGGATGTGTAGGTTTGTGGAATTTGTTCCTAGGCTCACAACAGAGGAGGAAAACCCAGACTGAAAGGATTCAAAAGATCCTACGCAAAGATAGTTCTATCCCTAGCCTATTTGGTATAACTTAATCTCCCACAGATACTAAGGCCTCTGCTGGAACTTATGGTTCTAATCCTGAAAGGATCTGTTTCCCAATTAAGGAAAATTGAATTTTTGGGATACTAAAATGAAAATGAACCTAACTAAGAAGGAATATAATCTAAGTGAATACTACTCTAATAATATGTCTTGTTGATTTACAGGTTAACTTGGTATGAAAAATAGATAAGGATGTTCATCAATTTAACATAAAAGTGAAAGAGATTTAATTACTTATCAACTCAAATTACTACCATTCAATTAAAATTGGCAGAACATTCAAGATGAACCTGTCATTGATATGTTAATTGAAAAATTAACATAAATCATTATTGTCTGTAAATCATTTGCATAAATAGATAAAAGCTTTAATTGAATAAAATCATTTAAAACCTTAATCATACGTAGATTACAAGAAAAGAGAAATCATAGCTCTAAACAAATGTACTTATGAATTTCAAAATATTAACAGTAACAATAGATAATATAAAATGGAAAACTCAATAGTCGTCAAGGAAAATTGACTAAATTAACATAGAGAGATTTAAAAGAATAACATAGTTGTATTACATAAAGTTTGCAAGAAATTACAAACCCAAAATAAAACAAAGTATCTTCAATCTCCTTAGCTGATTTTTCCCTTCCAAATAATCCCCAGACCAATAGTCGAGATAACCATAATCCAAATGACTGAAACACAAAATAAGCTAACAATTCTTCTAGTTCTACATTGACCCCTATATTGAATCTTGACTTATTATTTCCAACAACCTAAACATCCGAGGATTCAACAAATGACGCTGGAAGGAGGGCCAGAAGCAAACCATGCCTAAACTGAATATTGAAAAACCTCCTCCAGCAAGTGGCCCAATCATTACCCATATTCACACACAGGTGTCTTCATAAGGGGAGCAACTGGTGCAAGGTTGCGACATCATCCCTACTACTCCTATTACCAAACAGAGAACTCCAGGGAGTACATGGGTCCTTGTATCTCCTACTTTGTGGACCATTACAGTCAAACAATTATTGAAAGGTCATTCCAATAACATTGCCCATATTCGATAGAGGTTTGCTGAGGGGCGTCTCTAGAACAACAATCCCCGACAAAAAGTCGAGATAACCATAATCCAGATGACCGAAACACAAAAGAATGTAACAATTCTTTTAGTTCTACATCGACCCCTAGATTGAATCTTGACTCATTATTTCCATCAACCTACACATCTGAGGCTTCAACAAGCCTTTAACTCATTAGAGTAGTTGTAGACCTGGAAATACATTTTCATTCTGGACAACAAGGATTCCACCTCTTCGCGCTTCTAAGTTTCCCCATTAAACATTGGTTCTTTAATTTTCTTAAACTCCCCAAAGATTTCCTCATAGGGTATGTATTTCCTTTTCTTTTTGTTATCGTCACTTCTTTCTCTTAACTCTTGTTGTTTTCTATGATGTTTAACTAACTTTTCACTAGAAGTTTCAGATTTATGGCTGCAAAATTCATCTTTCTTCCCTTACATTTGTAAGGTGTAATTTTCGGTATTTCTTGTTCAAATTTTTTTTCTTTTCTTTTACATCGCTATGGATCTTATCTGAAAGAATAGAATTTAGTTCATCTTGATCCTGTAGAATTTTCTCATTACCTTCTTTAGCTTTTCTTGATTTAGACCTTAAATCTTTGGAAATTCTTTTTAGTTCAAATTTATTTTCTTGACCGTCATTTAAATATACCCAAATTTCTCCATCCCTTGAAGTACCTCTTCAATATTTAATCGATTTTTTGGGTGACATTCCTCTTCTCCATACATCTCTGCATCTTCCATGTTCCCTGCAAAATATAGTTATTCTTCTCTTTGTTGTTTATAAGAGAACTTAACCAAAATAAAATAGGAGTTTGTTTTCTGTTTTCTGTACCAGTTCTAGTGTTGAGCTGGTTTAGGCCTAGTGTTGTAATCATGCTTTGATACCATTATGTAACATACCCAAAAATAGTAAAAACAAAAAAACATGAATTACTGGTACATTTACTTAGGAGATTTCTATGTTTTACTTCTTCTTTTTCTAATATCTTTGTCCTGTTGTCTATGATGGGTTTTGCTAAAAACTACGACGGCTAGTTCCTTTCGGAACCTTCAGCCATGACTACGCAGGTGATGTACTTTTTTTATACTTGTTTATTTATTTATTGATCTTCATTATAGGCTCAACTAGACTAAGGAATGAGATATTGTTCATGGTCTTGACCCAACCCGTCAATTACATTGTTTTTACAAGGCCTTTGCCTTACCATAGTTTATACTATGGCTATAAGGATGTATGCCTAAGCATGAGAAGATTAGGGTTTTTAAGTGTATGGTTCGCTATACAGTGACCTGTTGTTATTAATAAACAACAAGGGTTTACATACTTATGGTTGGAATCATACTACATGTTTTGGCCTTAATGCATTTCTTTTTGGTCCTTGGTGTTCATGGTGTAAATGCCATATCATATGGTTTTAATATGATTTAAAATATTACGATGCATAAACCCAACTATTCTTGTAATATCATTTTAAAGTATTTGAAGGCATAACAATATGCTGGGATGGTAAATATTTCAAATACCTTGGCCTAACCTAGCGCTAATGTATTAGCATGATTTCGAAGATATTCGTATTATGAATAAGTATTAAGGTTATAGTGGAATAAATATTCATAATATATATATATATATATATATATATATA
>LPNX010379585.1:178338-202951 GCA_001517045.1 Pseudotsuga menziesii
TGTTTTTGTATTAAACCATTTGGATTCCATAGTGATGTTCTTCCGGCCATGAGTAATACTACAATATTTTCTTTATAGATTGTGTATACACCCTCATATTTTTCCGAAGCAAGGCGTTGGTTATTATATAGTGTTTCCTTGGTTAATAAAATAATGCAAGTGATAATCATGTGCAATAATTGTTTGAAGCAAAGCAGCCATCCTTGATGGTATTACGGTTGTGAGTAGAGTTAAATTGTTTTAAATATTGCACCTTTGTTTAATTAGTTGTGAGTGCATGATGCTTATAACTTAATTCTTTAATGAGGATCTAGCTCTGTATTACTTAGGGTAGCTCTATATAATTTATTATTCTTATGTTTTAAATACTTGTCTATCGATGATAGGAATAACGACTTTCATGCCATGATAATAGTGGTGTTAGATAGCCTTTTTTTAGTCCAATATTTTATTTAAATTATTTCTTGACTATCCTATGCATGTTGGTGGATACTAATAGGATCTTCAATCTATCTGTTGGTTTCCAATAGATGATTTCATAGTTTCATTAGTATAAATCGATGTGTAAATTTCTCATAGGACTATTAGAAAAATATATTAAGGAGATTTGATCCATGACCTTAGTATTGTAATTTATCATAAGAGTCTGTCTTTAGCAGTCAAACATTCGATTTGTTTTGGATTTTCAATGAGATTTGTTTTACAATACTTGGACAGACCTAGTGGTCATCAAATAATTATAACCTTCTTCTTGATTTGGTTTTCCTCTATACATGGTTGTAACTCATATCTATAAAATATTGATAAGTTGGTTTAAAGATTTTGGTTAGGATTTAATCGATTAATTTTGTGTATGTGAATACCTACGATAGAGGCCTTGTACTTTTACGATTTGTTAAGTATACCTTATTCGAATCGAATACTAAAATGGAACTTATGGGTGGTATAATGTTAATATTATTGAGTGAAATCCATTCATAAATACATGTCTATACTATGAACAAGAATTATAGATTCCATTGACGCTTTAATTTCGAAAATGTAGATTAAGGAAATATTTAGGAAAAATTGATACAAACAAGGAATATACAGTTAAATGTAGGAATACATGATACAATTTAGAAATAGATGATTTCAAATCTAGTAGGAGCGTAATTCAAATTTTGAAAGGATCCATAGTTATAAACCATTCAAGAATATCATCATTAGGATAAATGAAACAAACTATATTCTACATCAATCTCCTTTACTATATAGGATTTAAACACATTATACAAACATTTAAACATAAATTATGAACCTTGCAATAACAGGGCAAATAAAAGTGGAGAAGCTGTTCCTCCCAACCAACTACCAAAGAAACCGAGTTACTTTCTCTAGAACTCCCATTCATGTTCACTGAACCACAACAAAAAACTCCTTCAATGCATAATCTCTTACATTCACATTATTTCATCCTTGTCCAATGTTATCCTCCTTATTCTCATGGACATACTAATATATAGCATTTTTCCTAGGACTAAGTCAATTATGAGACTCCTTCTCTTTAGCACTCAAATAGGAGTTGTGGCCTGATTTTTGGGGATGATTCCTCCTACATATTGAGTTCTCACTCAATGGCTTCTGCCACATGTCTTTTCCTCTTGTGGGTCAGCAAACACTCTTCAACAACTATATCCACTTTTTTCCCCCTTCAACATATTTTATTAAATACAGAATCTTTATTACAAAATGTTATATTCTTCACTTTTCTGTAAAAAAAATAATTAAAGTATTCTTCCAACATAAATAATAATAAATTATTAATTTAGGGGTTATTATATCCAACATACTAACTCGTTTCTAAGTGTAACATACCCAAAAAACCTATGGAAAATGTGTATAATTTTTTTTTCAATGAGAAATCATTTCACAATAAATAGTTGGTTGTAAGCTTTATAAACCTTAATTCTCAAGCTTTAAGAAATCACCAACACGGAAAACCGCAAGAAGAATCAGTCTTCGGCAAATAAATCTGCCTCTATAACTAGAGAAGTCCTTTCCGCACTCCTTGTTTCATATCTCCACTTTCTACCCTTCCGACCTCGGAATTCATAATTCGGAAGCCTAAAGTGCGACAGAAACATTGAAACACTCTTATTCCTTCCACTTTCTGCACTTCCGATTTCCACCCTGCACTTTCAGTCTTTCTGACCTCAGAAGTTGGAAGTTAGAAACTTAAAGTTTGACGAAAATACTTAACAGCTCTTCCAACATTCACCTTCCGACCTCGAAAGACGAAATTTCAAATGTAAAGTTTGACAGAAATATTGAATAGATTTCCCCCCTTTCTCCTTCCGACCTCAGAACTAGGAAGTCGAAAAACCATCTTCTCCTTAGATATTTTGGCTCTGGTTCTGATTCCTCCTTCTGATCTCAGAAGTCGGAAACCAACTTTCCCTTAGAGCCTTTAACACCTTTATTCATTTCTCTTATTCTTTCCTATTTCTACTGTGCAGATCACAGATCATGAAAGTTCTAACCATTATTAAGACTTATCATTTCTTTGCACAACCTTCGGTAACCTTTTATCCTCCCCTTCGTTCATCTCAACTTTCATTCCCTCAATCTTCCCTTCATAGGCCTAAGCTTCTACAAGGATGGGTGTAGCAGTATGAGAAACAAGCCTCATGCTAGACCCTAAGTTTAGTTGAGAATCCTCATTAATCCTTGATATTTCTCTTCAGCGAAAGGCATAAGCCTTCGCACAGAGACCCAATACACTGGTAATTTCGTACAGGGAAAATAAAGCATGAGAAAAACTTATTAGAGAATGATATGACACTGGTAGGAAAGCTAAAACATCAATGAGTCACGGTACTTAAACCGGCGTAGGATTTTTCATTTTGAGAAACTAAATCAACCCTATTATCTATAGTGGAATTGAGGCAAAAATGGTGCATCAAAAACACTCATAACGCTTCCAATTAGATGAGGAGTACTTCTCCTAGAAGAAACAAAAAACCTAGTTAGGGGCGTCAATGCAGTAGGTGTAACATACCAGTAATATGCTCCATACAACATACATGATCATAAGAATATACACCTGTTCACCCAGTCATATTTTCATAATCTACACCATAAGTTTGTGAACAATATCAACTCCAAATCTTATAGATCTGTACGATAAGCTTCAGGTTGCATGGAGGATTGATCCTTCTAGTGACCAATTCTAGGAAAGAAAGCAGGGTGTAACGACCATACACTTTGGGTATATATAAGGTGAATGTCGGCAGATCAATGGTCGAGAATAGCTTCACTAAAAGAACTAACACTTGAGATACGCACTGGGAACCAGGGGTGACCATGGGTAAAAGACCTTTATGATCAACGTCAAAGATAAGTCACAAAGAATATCAATGGTTGTGAATCTTTTCGATGGTTCAACTAGCACAGATTTATCGAATCCTGGCGTGCATGAATTCCTTATAAAATCCATCTTACGGTGTTTGGGGTCCATTGTCGATCTAGATCTAACAGTCCTCAAGGATTCCATTGATCTAACTAGCAAGTGAGTTAATTGTAGAGGCTGGACTCGAAAAACTTTAATGCAATGAAGGTAGTTTTATTTGGAGACCGTCATTGATCAAGGTTAGCATGGATCCAATGACAGAAGATCATTCTACTTAGTCGACTATCAAGATGGTTAACGTAAAACATGGATGTAGAATTCTGGTGAAATCTAGTTCACCAAGACTTGAAGTCTTCTCTTTGTTGATCGTTAGAGGGATTAGAGGTCAGGTTGGTCAAACTTAGTGGTTCGGCTAGAGTTAGGACCAGATAACTCATGTATCAAGCTAACTAAGTGTGTAAGAAATGGGTCTGGCTTCACAAACAAAGTACATTCATAAGAAAACATTGAATAGATTTAAGAACAACTAGAGAGAACTTACATCGTATGAATACAATAGTTCATAAGCTTCATTCAATCTAGGCTGCTATTTCATCATTTCATTGATAATAAAACACGTCTTTAACATAAAAAAATATACCCTAAGCTCAATAGTTTTGGAGATACAATATTCAGTAATGGAACTTCTTGTAAAATGAGCTGCAATGAAAAGGCAACAGCCACGTTCCACCCAACCGTACATTAGGCACATATCTCTCTGTTCTCAGTCACCCCTGAGCTAAACTATGCATGCCAATATGTTTATGTATTTATAAATTTGGAAGATATTCTGAGGTATATTATCATTGTATGCTACTGTACCCCCATTGGGGATGTGTGTTACACCTTTAGGAAATGTCTAAATTGTGTCTATACCTTGAGGTACAACCTCCATTGTAAGTCAGGGAAATAGTCCCCAGTGTAACATCACGTAATATGTAATGGGCCCCATGTGAGATGCCATGTAGGATCGAGTCTTATATTTGGTGAGTGACTTGAAAGGGTATAAATAGGGAGGCTCTCTCCCTCATTTATACACACCTCACAAACTCTCTAAGGTACATGAGAGAGAGAGACAGTCAAAAGGAGGAGAGAAAGATAGCCCGTGAACATTTCTTATTATTTTTTTTTATCATCTTATTATTCTTAAGAAGTTTTTGGGGTTTTATCCTTTCTGGTTTCCCCGACGAAAATATTTGTATCTTGTGCATATTTTACATTTTATGCATTTTATTTTACTTGTTATTCTTTCATATAAATATCCTAGGTAATCTAATTATATCTTGAGAAAATCTAACATGGTATCAGAGCCTCTCTGAAAAGAAGGCATTGTACAGCTCTGGGAACTAGAGCTTCCTAGTTGAAGGTGTTCTCTCCACATATCATTAAGAAAGGATGGCTATGCTAATTTTCATCACTAGGGCACATCTATTGGTGGTAGAAGTTTCTGTATCAGATAAGTTTCACTGTGTATCCAAAATACAGCTACAATGGTTACTAATGGAAATTAGGGTTTCATACATGAAAACCCTAGGAGACTAAATTTAGTCATTCTAGAACTTTTTCTATAACACAATATTGGAAAAGGATCAAAAAGCTAAACTTTTATAGGACATAGAAATATTCATGTTGTACCTTGTGAAAAAATTTCAGCCTTCGATTCACTGTACTTCAGTAGATATGGTTACTTCAATTCAGGGTTCCAAGCTCCTCTAGAATACAGTCATAAACAGGTGACCTAAGGATGTTTACTATATCTCGGGATCGAAAGGTACAAACAAAATTTCATGATATGTTACAGGTAGGGATCAAACATTAGTTTCTTAGGTACTCATTTCAATCCCATAATGTGAAACAATGAGACGTGGCAGTTAGTACAAGTTTGTTGTTCTGAATAGTCCCCAAAACAACAACCTTGGGAAAATACAAATAAATTCCACTTGGAGAATCCGTTTATTCTCTAACCTGTGGAGTTGTAAATAATACTTATCAGGATATCACAGTGATAAGTTTCATACCTTAAGGATCCAAACCATATGAGATACATTAGAATCAATATTAGTCATTTATGTAGTAGATATTGGAAACTTAGGGATTTCTGTTCCGGGAGCCTCCCTCCACTATCTTCAGAAAAGGAGTACATTGGAAATAAATCCTTGAAGAGGCCCATATTTCGATCCAATCAGAATTTTTAACCCCCAACTTTTGGAAATTAGGTTTTCTTTGAAAAACCCCATATTAGCGAGCTCCAAAACCAGGACATACACCTGAAATAGGACCTCTGTGATCCTTGAAGAAATTGACTTGGATTAGTATAATAGTAAGGAAGTTCTAAGATCTAGTGGGAGATGAGGCCACGGATAGTGAAAATATAATCATTGAAAATTCTATTAAATGTCATCTCATCCCTCATGTGTCATCCTTAAAGACACCAAAAGGAAGTGTTTGATGATATGCCGAAGAAATTGAAGAAGAATAAGATATTGTTATAACCACCTTGAATAGCCTCCGAAGATCATGGGATTCATTCATTAAAGGAATGTGTTCCAAAAGGAAGTTATTTCCTTCAGTAGGCTCTAGAAAGAGTGCACACAAGAAGAATATCAACTCATAATAAGAGAAGAGAAGATGGGAGAAACTAAAGATCAAGCTCTCACGATTCAAAGAAGATTCCTCAAGCGATGAGGAATATGAAGGACTCAAGTCTTGAAGAACCTATTATCTATCTTAGAATTTTTATAATAAACGATGTTGTTATGAATGAAGAATATGAAGGATTAAGAAGGATTCTACCCACTAAACAAATAAATATAATTATTCAATTGTCATTTCATGATACTGTTTGGTTATGCATTTGCTTATATTCAGTTGATGTGTTATGCATGTTTGAGTATTTTCATTTATACTACTGAATTGCACATGATGGGTAAGAAGTAAATGATGTTGTACAACATTCCATTAATACTTATCTAGATTGAAACCTCTTTGCTAGCATATTAGGAGTACTACACTCTCTTAATAACATTAGGGTAGAATGCATCTAGAAGTTACTGTTTGTATACATGATATGGATGAATGTTATAGCATTAGTTAATATAGTCACATGTCTATGTTACATATATTTGTCACTATTAATATGTTTTGGAAATTATGATACATTTATAATAATGCAAATGCACTTGACTTGTAGATCATTTCAAAGAAAAAGTAACAACAGTTCATAACAGGGACCTGAAGCTTCTCGGTTCAAAGAACCCATGGCGAAAGAAAGAGATTCAGAAAAATATAAAGAGAATGATAGATCCACCTCGATATATGAAGAGAACCTTGGGCATGAGAAATAATCGAAGATGAATAATAGTACTGTGATACTTCCAAATAAATAAAGAGGCCTCAGACACACTCTAGTTATGTGACACTATTGAGCGACATCATTGATGCAGAGCCTTTTAGCTATGAAGAAGTAGATAGGAAGGAAGGGAAGGAGACTATGATCAAAGAGTACAAGTTCAAGAAGAATGATGTCTAGGATGTCATGCTGAGACTAGAAGGGAAGTATGTAGTGACTTCCATATGGATCTACAAGATCCAACATGCAGTATATGTCAACATCGTGGAATAAAAGTCAAGATTCATAGCACGAGGCTTCTTACATAAAGAAGGAATAGACTACGAAGAGAAATTTTCACGAGTGACAATTCAAGTATAGATAGAGAAACCACTAGGAGTTGAGACACATGACAAGAAGACTCATGTGTGAAAATTAAAGAAGGCATTGTATGAGATTAGAAGGAACCCATGGGATAGAACATATAGTTACATAAGGAGCTTGAAGATCACCTAGAGTGATAAATATCTTAACCTTTTATACAATATTGAAGATGAAAACCTATAGAGGATGATAAGCTCACATATGGGCGCGAGAAGAAATTTTCAACAAAGTTCAAGATAGAGGATCTTGGTATCGAGTGACCCTATATAGATACATATAATATTAGTAGTAGAGGAAGCTACTTGTCATTCTGTTTAAGACTGTTTCAATACATCGAGTATGAAATGCAAAGGGAGAATGATGCTTGACTTCAGAGGGAGTGACTACAGAAGATCCTTAGGTTCGACATGGTATGATAGGATGGACAACTTACCGATGGATCTAGTATTTACTAAGAGTAAAGCAAGTTCCAACCTTTAATTCAAGGTTGAATGTGGAATACTAGTGATGCTCCTATTATATGTCGATGACTTGTTCCTGACAGGAAAACAGGAAGTCATTAAAGATGCAAGAAGGAAGCTTGCTGTTGATTTTGAGATAAAGGGCTTGGGTATGATGCACTACTTTCTAGGCATGGATGTGTGGAAAAGTGTGGATGGAATATCCCTTAGACAAGGGAATTATGCAGTGGAGATCCTAAAGAGGTTCAGGATAATGGACTACAAGGCCATGGCCACACCTATGGCATCAAACTTGAAGTTATTGAGTGATGCTTCACTAGAGACAGTTTATGCCACGATATATGGTCAAATGATTTGTTAATTGATGTGCCTAACAAATACAATACCACACAAATTCTTTGTTGTGAATGACTTGAACCAGTTCCTGAGAGATCTGAGACATGCTCACCTAGCTGCAAAGCATGCATTGAGGTAATTGAAGGGTACAGTTGAGTATGGGCTCAAGTATTATATGAATCAAAAGACTAACCTACATGTTTATGTTGAATTGGATTGGTAGTGCCACTAAGAAGAAGAGCACCTTGGGTTTCTTCTTCAGTTTGAGATCTAGTATGGGATACTAGTTTGGCATGATGCAGTCCTGCTTGGAACTGAGTAAAACCGAGGAAAAATAAGTTTCCACTTGCATGGATATTTGTGACATAGTATGTTTCTTTTGAAATATGTTATTTGATATGATTGAACTGACTTGCATTTTTGTATGATGCAAAGAGGAGAAGAGAGATCCATATCGAGATCTCTCGAAAGACGGAGTGATTATTTTTAGCATAGTTGAAGAGACAGGTTGTCTGAGCATAAAATACTAGTGAAGCTCGTATGTTTCCCATACGTAATCACTCCTATAGGTTTTCCTCATATTTAATCAGTCCCAGTGAATCTCAGAGGTAATCCTTGGACATAATCAGTCTTGATGTGATTCTATGCTAGAAATGGCTAGAGTGAAGTTTGAATACTTCAGAGAGAAGCATGGTGTACTTCACATCAAGGGTCCTTCCAATGGGAAGTAATGAGTCTGGAATACGTAGATACACATGATCTCTTCCGACATGGTGGAAGGATGGGCCTCCCATGGTCATGATGTAAGTGCAGAGCCTTTCCCGATTGGTAGTAGGTGTGTCTTACCATGTGGGTGGATGTAAGTGATGGAGCCTTTCCCAAATGGTAGTAGGTGTTTCCTACCATGCTGGTGGATGTAACTGTTGGATCCTTTCCTAGATGGTAGTAGGTCTACCATACCATGATAGTGGATGTAAGTGTTGGAGCCTTTCCCAGATGGTAGTAGGTGTGTCCTACCATGGCGGTTGAAGTAAGTGTTGGATGCTTTCCCCAATGGTAGTAGTTGTGTCCTACCATGCCAATGGATGTAAGTGTTGGATCCTTTTCCATATGGTAGTAGTATTTTCCTACCATGTCGATGGATATAAGTGTTGGAATCCTTTTCCCAAATGGTAGTAGGTTTTCCCTACCATGCCATTGAATGTGAGTGTTTTGCTATGCGTATTTGGGATGTGCTATGTGTGACGCTGAGATGATATGAATATGATGAGATAATATTAGGGTACACAGGTATTGAAAGGCATGTAATCAGTCCTGGGATGCTCCTTCAGGTTTTGTAGTGGCATATAATCAGTCCTAGGAGATCTTTCAGGTTTTGGAAGAGGCATATAATAAGTCTCGGGATGTACCTACTTGATGTATTTCTTGTGGAGATGATGTAGATGAATTCCTGGAAGAGAACTAGGCCTACATCCAGCATGAAAAAGGGATAGCACTATAGATGAATACCTGGAAGAGTACTAGGCCTACATCCAGCATGAAAAGGGGTTGGCATTGTAAAAACATTTGATGACAGATATTATGGGACGATGATGAAATTATAAGAATATTATTGAATAAGCTATGATGAAGACTTTATGACTCTCTGATGATGATGATGTGATGAATACGTTACCCGATGTGTTGATGACAGTGTAGAGAGAGAATACTTTCCTAGTTAAGAGGGAGTGTTGATGTATTTGTAACTTCAGAAGATATTCTGATGTATATTATCATTGTATGTTGTTGTAGCCCCACTAGGGATGTGTGTTCCCTCTTTAAGGGATGTCTAAATTGTGTCTATACCTTGAGGTACAACCTCCCTTGTAAGACGAGGCAATAGTCCCTAGTGTAACATCATGTAATATGTAATTGTGGTATCTCTAGAAGAAGTGGACCCCATGTGAGATGAGATGTAGGCTCAAGTCATATATTTGGTTAGTGACTTGAAAGGGTATAAATAGGGATGTTCTCTCCCTCATTTATACACACCTCACACACTCTCTAAGGTGCATGACAAAGAGAGAGGCATTCCGAGGAGGAGACAAAGATAGCTGATGAACATTTCTTATTACTGTTTTTTATCATCTTAGTATTCTAAAGAAGTTTGCGGGGTTTTCTCCTTTATGGTTTCCCCGATGAAAATATTTTTGTCTTTTGCATCTTTTAAAATTTATGAATTTTGTTGTAATTGTTATTCTTTCATATAAAGATCCTAGATAATCTAATCAAATCTTAAGAAAATATAACACAAGAGTGGTGACAGTCCAACTGAGTTCCAATTCTCTAGTGAGAAATCATTTCTTAACACACACTGCTCACACAACAAGCAATTCCTTATTCCATCATAATCAGCACCATCTCATTTCCTAGCATATGCTTCCTTATTTATCCTTTTTGGTTTTCCTAGGTATTTTATAGCTAACGGACAATTACCCTCCATGAATATCCACTCCACTACTTCTTGATTTCCTAGGGTGGGTCTAGAGCCATACCAGCATTCCCACTCCTAGTGTAATAGTTCTGAGAGTCACCCTTCACATCCCCCACGCTCGCATTCATAGCTTCCTCATTCAACATGGTTGTCCCTATCATTCAGATTTCATTACAAGTAAAATGTTTTTCGCTTAAATTTTTCCTCTAAGGACTGATTGGCATATTCAGGTCCTCCAATCACATTTAAAGAAAAACTAAAATAAAATAGTATTTCAAAATTATTCCAAATTGGGGAATATTACATCCTTTCCCCCTTAATGTAACACTGTCCACAATGTTCTTAGTCACCTTCCATACTTTCTACAAATAGACCTGGAGACTTTATGCCCAGGGAATCTTCTAATTCCCAGGTCGCCTCCTCTGGGCTAGAGTGATTCCATTCCACCTTAACTCAAGTGACAACTTGGTTCAGAAGCATAGTTTATTTCCTGTCCAGAATGCACACACGTTCCACCTGAAATTCACCCTCTGGTTCCATTTGTAACACATTCCAATCAATGATGTGAGTGGAATCATATACATATTTCTTTAGTAATGAAACATGAAAAACATTATGAATTCTAAAGTGTGATTGAAGAGCCATCTTGTATGCCATCGGTCCAATCCCTTCCAATACTTGGAAGG
Source organism: Pseudotsuga menziesii (assembly GCA_001517045.1). NCBI lineage: Eukaryota > Viridiplantae > Streptophyta > Pinopsida > Pinales > Pinaceae > Pseudotsuga > Pseudotsuga menziesii. The sequence goes on from LPNX010379585.1 coordinate 189,437, forward strand.
GTCCACAAAAACATGGTGCTAATTTACTACATATTCCCAGTTTTAGAGAGCTATTTTTGGGCTTGACTCAGAGGTAGACATGGTCTCCGACTGAAAACTCTTTATGTTGTCTTTTCAAGTCAGCATAACTCTTTTGGCGATCTTGTGCCACCTTCAAATTCTTTTGTACTTCCTGAAAAATTTGTTCCATGTCTTGCAACATTTCAAGGCCTATCATCAAATAATCCACAGGGCTATCCTAACTAACAGGGGTAGTATGCGTCTTTCCATACAATTTTTTGAATGGAATCATCTTGTCAGAGGCCTGGCCATTATTGTATGCAAATTCTTCCATATGGAGATAGTCTTCCCACTTAGAGGGTCTTTCCATGACATACATCCTTAACATGTCCTCAATGATTCAGGTTGTCCATTATGTCTTCCCATTTATTTTAGGGTGATAGCTATTGCTGACGTTTATCTTGGTTTCCAACCCTACAAACAATGACTTCCAAAAATTGAATGTAAACTTGACATCTCAGTCAAAAATTACCATCTTTGGTACTCCATGAAGTCAAAATATCTCCTTCAGGAATATTTCTGCAACAAAGCCTTATAAGCTGATTTCACAAGTATAAAACGAGAAGATTTGCTTAATTTATCAACTACAACCATAATTGAATCATGTTATTTTTGAGTCAAAGGAAAAACTGTAATAAAATACAAATATATTACCTCCCATTTCCATTCAGGAATTGGAAAGGATTGTAACAAATTTGTTGGATGTTGGCGTTCAACCTTCACCTATTGACATTCCAAACATTTAGATAGCTAATCAACAGTCGTTCCTCAAACAATTCGTTAATTGCAAGGAAGATATCTTCCTTAAGGAAACATGTTTACTAAAACCATTTACCTTCCTAACAAGTTTATCTTCAACCACATAAGTAAATGTTCTATCAAATAAATTTAATACTACTCTGTACTTTTCTAACCATCCCATGCCAATAATTATATCATATGACCCTAGAGGAAAAACATTCAAATTGTTCCTAGTTACATGATCCTGTATTGAAATTTCACAATTAGCAATAAACTCAGTTACCTTTCTTTTTTCTCTAGTGGCCAGTAGGAATGACCAAGGATTTGCATTCCTTACCTTGTTGAGCTGACAATTATCCATTATTTTAGGAGTGATGTAACGTAATGTATCTCCTGGATCAATTAATATAGATAGATTTCGGTTAAAAATAGTACCTTAAATCTCTACGATTACAAATTGATGATATTCCTACCGGTCTTCAAGAGTTGTATTGATCCAGTGGAAACTTTTGCTAATTTCTCCCACAATAGAATCTTCTTTCAGGTTGAGTACAACCTTGTTGGATTCCTTGAGGAGGTGGCATTTCCTTTGTACGTGGGGACCTTCTCATTTCCAACACTTCAAGGGTTCGTTATGGGTTTCAGTAGTATCTTTTTCTCCAAGTTGCACAGATTTATTCTCCTTACACTAGAACTATCCATAATTGTTGTAGGAACTTACTTGGGGATTCCTTAGCATGTTTCTAAAGGGTGGCGGTTGGAAGCCCTTCTTCCATTGACTAAACTTTTATTTCTTCTTGTCCTTCCAGGTTTTGGACAGGTCATTCCTTTTTTATACTGCTCAAAGCATAGTCTTTATTTTCTTAACACTTCATCTAGTGTCTTGGGGTTATCAAATTCAATCTGATCTTTGTAAGAGTGTAGCATACAGCTTAAGAATCACTGGATTTTTACCTTTTCATCTTTAATTTACAAAACAAACCATAATAGGTACAAAAATTTATTGATGAGATCCTCCATGGTCATATGACCAAGTTTCAATTCATAAAATTCATTAGTCTTTCTTTCATAATAGATTTAAGAAATACCATTTCTTGAACTCTAACCATTCCAGGTTCTTCTCCTTTAATGCATGGGATATGTTTTGGTCTTTCCACACAATACTGGCCTTTCCTTTCAGGTTGTAAAATGCAATCCTCACTTTCATGTTGCTAGAGTAGTTGTATATCTGAAATTATTTTTTAATGTCCAACAACCAAGATTCTTCTTCTTCTCCGATCCTTGATTCCCCATCAAAACTATTGGGTTTTATTTTGTTGAATTATCCTTCCAAGTAGTCCACTTTTCTTTTACCTATTGTGTGGGCGTGATCCCCATATTTTTTTGTTTCCTGAGAGGAACTTCCTTTTCTTTCGGCATTAATCCCAACTTTCGTGTCCCTCCCTATTTCTCTTGGTGGTTTTTTCGCCAGTGTTCCTCTTCTACAAGATTTGCAACAATATCTCATTGAGATATTGTTGTTTTTCCTAAGCTCTTTTCAGCTGTTCATTTTTTGATTTGATGCTCTGTAATTCTACTATCATATTCTTAATTTTCTCAAGCACTTGGATAGCTTCATAATGCTATGGTTTTGGATACGTTGGGTGAGGTACTAGTGTACCTTCTTGAGGTAGGTACTCATGTTCATTTTGTGAATCCATTACTGTATCTTGTTACAAAATTATTCCCTTTTTGTACACAAAGCATTCCAACACAAAAATGTTTAGTACAAAACTTTTTCAATAGTGCAATGGAACTAGATTTTCCCCAAAAGGCGACAGGATTGAACCTGTAACTATGATACCATATGTAACATAACCCCAAAACCTATGAAAAATGCATATAATTTTGTTTTTGCAATGATAAATTCTTTCACAATAAATAGCTGGTTGTAAGCTTCATAGACCTTCATCCTCAAGCTTTAAGAAATAACCAACATGAAAAATCGCAAGAAGAATCAGTATTCCACAAATAAATCTACCTCTGTAACTAGATAAGTCATTTTTGCACTCTCAGTTCCGCACCTTTGCTTTTCACCCTTTTGACCTCGAAACTCAGAATTCAGAAGCCTAAAGTGTGACAGAAACATTGAAACACTCTTCCGCCTTGCACACTTCCTCTTTTTTCCTTCTGCTTTCCTCCTTTCCGACTTCGGAACTCGAAAACGTAAAGTACGATAGAAATACTTAACATCTCTTCCACCTTCCTCCTTCCTCTTTCCGACCTCAAAAATTGGAATTCATAATGTAAAGTTTTGATGAAACTATTTAACACCTCTTCCTCCTTTCGCCTTCCAGCCTCAGAACTCAAAATTCAGAAAACCAACTTCTCCTTTAGATATTTCAGCTCTGGTTACGATTTTGGCCTTCTGACCTTGGAACTGAGAAGTTGGAAACCAAATTTCCCTTAGAGCCTTGAGTTCCTTTCCTCCTTTCTCTTTCACTTTCTTCTTTCCACTGTGCACATTGTGGATAGCATAAGTCTTAACCATCCTTAAGACTTATATTTTCTTGGCACAACTTCCTACAAGCTTTTATCCTCCCCTTTGTTCATCTCAACTTTCCCTCCCTCAATATTCGCTTCATAGGCCTGAGCTTCTACACGGATGGATGTATATGTATGAAAAAAATCCTCTTGATAAACACTAAGTTTAGTTGAGAATCCTCATTAATCATGGGATAGTTTTTTTCAAAACAAAGCCCAAGCCTTCGCACAGAGACCCAATACCCTGGTTATTTCATACAAGGAAAATACAACATGAGAGAAACTTCTTACATAAATATATGACACCAGTAGGTAACCTAAAACATCAAAAATTCATGGCCCTTCAACTCACCCAGAAGTTTCCATTTCCAGTTTCTAAATAAACCCTATTAGCTATAGTGGACTTGAGGTAGAAATGGTGCATCCCAATCAGTCATAAACATTTGAATTAGACCAGGAGTACTTCTCCTATAAGAAATGACAGAACCTAGTATGGGGTGTCAATGCAGTAGGTGTAACATACCATTAATATGCTCCATACATCATACATGATCATAAGAATATACACCCATTCACCTAGTCATATTTTCATAAGCCGCGTCATAAGTATGTTCACAAGATCAACTGTTAAATACGTAGATGTATACGATAAGCTTCAGATTGCATGGAGGATTGATCTTTCGAGTGATCAGTTCCAATGAAAAAATCAGGGTGTAATGATCGTACACTTTGGGTATATCTAAGGTCAAGGTCGACAGATTAATGATCAAGAATAGCTCCGCTAATAGAACTAATGCCTTAGATACACGCTGGGAACCAGAGGTGATCATGGGTAAAATAACTTTATGATCATGGAGAAGATCAACGGTTGTGAACCATTTTGCTGGTTCAACTAGCACAGATTTATCGAATCTAGGTGTGCATGAATTCCCTATCAAATCCACCTTATAGTGTTTGGGGTCCGTCGACCATCTAGATATGACGGTCCTCAAGGATTCTGTTGATTTAACTAGAAGGTGAGTTTACCGTAGAGGCTGGACAGGGAAAAATTTAATGTAATTAAGTTAGTTTGATTTCAGATCCATCGTCGATCGAGGTTAGAAGGGATCCAATGATGGAGGATCATTCCGCTCACTCGACTAGCGGGATGGTTAACGTCAAAGGTGGACACAGAATTTTGGTGAAATCTAGTTCACTGCAGATTTGAAGTCCACTCTTTTTTAATCGTTAGAGGGATTAGAGGTCAGGTTTGTCAAACTTATCAGTTCAACTAGAGTTAGGACCGACTAACTCATCCATCACGCTAACTAAATACTGTAAGAAATGGGTCTGGCATCACAAGCACAGTACGTTCATAAGAAAATATTGAAGAGATTTAACAAAAAATAGAGAGTACTTATATTGTATGAGTACAATATCCCATAATATTCATTCAATCTAGGTTGTTATTTCATCATTTCATTGATAATAAAACATCTCTTTAACATACAAAACATACCTTGAGCTCAACAGTTTTGCAGAAACAATATTCAGTAATGGAACCTGGTGTAAAATGAGCCACAATGAAAGTAGAACAACTGCGTTCCACCCAACCATAGATTAGGCACATATATATCTATCTTCAATCACCCCCAAGCTAAACTATGCATGCCAAAAGTAGTGACAGTCGAACTCAGTTCCAGTTCTCTAGTAATAAATCCTTGCTAAACACATTGTGCCCACACAACAATAAATTCCTTATTCCAGCATACTTAGCGTTGTCGTGCTTCCTAGCATATGCTTCCTCATTTATGCTTTTTAGTTTTCATAGGTATTCTGTACCTAATATAAAATTCCCCTCCATGAATCTATGATCCACTACCTCTTGATTCCCCATGGTGGTTCTAGTGCCATACTCGCATTCACATTCATGGTGTAACAGTTCTGAGAGTGACCCTTCACGTCCCCCACTCTCACATGCAGAACTTCCTCATTCAATATTTCATTAAAAGAACTTCCTCATGTAGAACTTCATGTCCCTATAATTCATATTTCATTAAAAGAATAATGTTTTTTATTTACATTTGTCCTCCAAGGATCGATTGGCATATTCTGGGTCCATGAATCATGTTTAAAAAAAACAAAAATGAGATAGTATTTCAAAATTATTACAAAATTGGGGGATGTTACACTAAGTATAATCACTAGATGATGTGCTGACATCGACAGGAACATAATAGTTGAAGGAGGGCCATAATGTATCCCATGTCATCGACATAAAACTAACACAGGAAAGTGATGTAAGATGGTAGATAAAGTGAGCATGAAATGACACAAAGGTGTAATGGTGAGCACGAGATACTATTTCAAGGATGGATGATGCAATAGAAAAATTGATAATTGAAAAGGTTGGTTTGAGCTGAAGAATTTAGTTTAGCATAAAATGACATGACAAGTGACTTGTCAACATTAACATAACAAGGGAGAGGCCAAGACATAATATAAGAAATGAGGTATTCTTCGGATGACCCAAAAGAGTATAAGATGACTCATGGAATTAGTGTGACTTGAGGACAAGTTGATTACCCAAATTCTTGAATAAGATACAAGTAGGTTCCATGTTCAATGGTGAATCTAGAATGCCATTAATATATATTAATATAAATTCCCTTTCCCTTAATCTCTCCATCACGATGGATGAGTGCCTCTTTGATATCTAATGACTTGGAAAATGGTAACAAACACTCGATGTAGCTCATAAGAGATTAGACCAACCTCACATGTTTTATGAACTTGAGAAAAGAGGGGTTTGATCCCAAAGTTCCTTTCAATGTGTAATTTTACGATTCTAAAGAAACAAAATTCGATAGTTTTTCACGTTTAGGGAGTCTAAAAAACTAAATAAGACTCTAATATGAAATTTTTTTGTAAATTTAGTCTCCCAAGACCCAAAAAAGCTTAAAATAATACCTAGGAGAAATCTTCTAGTTATGAAGAACTAGAGTATATATTTTTCGTAATTAGTCTAAGAGGTTTGAAAAGGGGGTAAACAATCACTGGATAGACGACCTTTCTAATACTTTTACAAGAGTTAAAGAAACAAGTTCGCTTGGAAATCTTTTCCTTTATAGAGATTATGAAATGAGATTAATGACAACTCCACAGGGTTCCTTTTTGGTAACCATTTTTAACGAGCCTGACTATGCTATTAAAAGCACCCAGAACATTTTTAATGTTTAAATCCATAGTATTAAAATGCGATAAAGTAAGATCAAACCTCTTTTCGTGTTTTAACCAAAGGATGGAAAATGAAAAGTAAGCTCAAAAGATCATCTTCATATTTTAACGAGGTTGAAACAAAAATTGAACTATACTCAAAGAAAAGTTTCATTTTTTAAAGATCTTAAAATTTAGAGAAGCTATGTTTTGTATGATTCCTATTGGTGAGCCCCTTCCCAACATGACGTCCAAAGGTCATAACTTAGGATGATACCCATTAACAGGTTTTATCCAAACATGATGTCCAGAGTTTTGTATCTTTCCCCTACCATAAAGGTGAGAGTTTAACGATTGAAAATAAGTCTAAAAAGGTGAATATGTACCCCCCAAGAATTATTTTGTTTTCCTACTCTTTTTCTTGTCAGGATTAACTTTCTTGTTACTAATGGAAAACTGTTTGCGAGAAGTAGAGGTAAAATAAGAATTAAATAACATAGGTGGATGAAAATAAGGTTCTATTGGACACACCAAGCACACTGAGAGGGGGGTGAACATTATCTATAGCTTTTTGTACTTCTTCAACAATAACAATCATCAACAACTTATTCAACATTATGCAAAGTACGATGTTATCATTATATCAACAATTGTGGCTCAACATATGATCATATCATCATCACATAAGAATCATAAAAAAACACATTACACAAGATTTTTATGTGGAAATCCAAGTCCTGTGGAAAAACCATGGAATCCTTATAATAATAGTTTTCCAGAAATAACTCAAAGAACACAACAACCCTATTATTACAATGAATTCAATTCTTTAGCTACAAATGGAAGGAGGATATAACCCCCCTATTTACTAGTTACAACCTAAAGGAAGCTTCAAATCCCTAGTTCTCCGGTTACAACCAAAAGGAGGCTAAACCCCCTTTCCTTACCTTGTCTTCACACCCTTATATGAACATAGAAATTGTTGAACCATGACTGCATTGATCCCGCAGACCTGCTAATCAACACTTATATTACACTACACAATTTTACCATGCTACACACCCACTGCCACAACTAACTAGTGCTCATCATCTGATCACTATAGATCAACTTACCACTATCCACTGTATCACACTGCTCATCAACATGTACAATCAATATACCCAATCAATTTGTACCAATCAATATGTTTCTCACATCAACTGACTCAGTCAATATGATTCTAATTGCACATGAAACTCACTCCACTTGAATCAAACCAAATGATCATACAATCAAGCGAGTCTAAGTCAGACCAACTGCACATAAGGAAACATGTGCCAATCCTGCTCAATTGAAACAACATGTACCAACTTGCTTGTGTACAATACTATTAAAGGTTTTCATTAACATTCAATAGCAATCCAACTCCACTTATTTCAAAGACACAATGATCAACACTTGTCGAACTAGTTTTCAAATAAAACACTTATGTTCATAAAAAAAATCACTCACAAAATCTATTACTTACATGTCAACTTCTCATTAAATACTACACTCTACAACAATCAAGATAAACATCAATATCTATTCCAAGAATATCCAAGATAATTATCAATATCTATATGAATATCACATCAATATATATGTCAATATAACCACCACCATATCCTACAAACATATTCAATGGCTTCAAATATATCTACGAATATAGATGCTTAGATACTAAGATCAAATATGAACTCTATCCATGAGAGACATGTGTCATCACAAGAGAAACCTAGAAGCATGAACCATACCCATTTTAAGATCACAAGACGAAGAAACAAGAGGAAAACCAAAAGAATCTCTATATCATGTTATCACATCTACCTTGCAAAAATATTTGCAACCAGTTAATAATTTTGTAATTTTGATTCCATATGAGAAATTTATGACAAATTTAATGAATGTCTTCAATCCTCAAAGATGCCGAAAAATTTCTCTTCTACAAAGTTTTGCACTTTTCTCCAAGAGTTGCACAATACCAAAGAGAATTGATTCATGAACAAATGACATGTTTGATATTATATTTATATAGGTCATGGAGGGAATTTAGTACCTCAAACTAGGTCAACATGCAATTCAAAGTTACAAATAATTAAATTCTCTTTTGTTTGGTCGGCTGAACGAAAAAGGTGGGGTACACCAACTTCAAAAATTCATATCTCTTCAACCGTAAAGAGTTACAATATAATCCACATAACAATGGAAATGGATAAGTAAGGAATAACTCCATATGATGGTTTTATTTTCAATTTATTAGTCTAATTGCCTTAAATTCTTCAATTTGTTCAAGACATCAAACATTCCACACTTAAAGGTGCCAAATACCATGTTACTTTATGCATAAGTTCCAAGATCAAAGGATTCAAAGTACATCATCAAAGGCATGAGGGATTCGATGGTATTCACATCCACATACTTCACATCAACAAGTAGAAGGGATCCATTATATATTCATCATATCAAGGGTATCAAAGACCCCAACACCACCAATCAAGTGGGAACAAAGAATTTTTCAAGAATATCATCATCATATTCAAGGTATTCATATCATTAAAAATATATACAATCATTCTACTATATAAATTCATCAACATAAGACTACCAACTCCCCAAAAGAGGGGTACAAAGACCTCACCACTAGTTTCCAACACCTTATGGTATTCATATTCATGATCACAGGGCTACAACATGCCAATGACCATATAGCATCCAATGGCCATCAAACCACCATATTTGTTGGATCAAGACCCAAGTATCCACATGCAAGAGGATCAAGATCTAATATTGTGGACTCAAGGACCCCACAATAACTCAACAACCTCAAGACTATCAAATGCAAGCAATGGGATCCAACATCAACACATCAAGGGACTTACACACATGAGCCACATCATCCATCCAACAACTAATCAAGACACCAAAGCAAGTATAAGAAAAAAAAAAGAACAAATACCAGTAACCAAATATTAAGTAGGATAAAGGAACTCGACAATTGACTCAAACGAGACCAAGATACAACTTAGGGGAGATTGACCAAGTCAATGGGTAATAGGGGATTTTTCCATTGTTCCAAGGCCTCTAAGGGATTCCTTCTTGGGTTGGACAAGGTAAAAAAAGGCTCATCGGACATATACAACCACAAACTAAACACTAACCCTCGGGGGATCCACAAGGTGCAAAAAGGACTCAAAAGTTAGCAACAATGACCAGACACCATTCGAATCAATGACAACTTAATCAACAATATTCCCCTTTTTCATTGATGAAAACATCATAATTCCTCTTTAGAGAAAGATCCACATGTCAACAAAACCACCATCCCCCTTTGGATTCAATGGAAAATGGAACATCCTTTGACCATACTTCTCTCCCTTGGGGCATGCTCCCCTTTTCATCAACTTGTCTTCATTTTTCAACTTTTCTTACTGTTTGTACTAATTTCAATAAGAAATTCCTTTGGAAATATTGCTCCCTCTATCATTGGACATTGTTGATATTTTGAAGAAATTTTATTATGTAACAAGGATACTGTTGGAACCAACTACTATATGACACTGAAAAGAGTGTGATCGTTCATATCAAATATGATAATCAGGTGCATATCTCCATTTGCATATTCTTTGTACACTTCATATCACTCGTCGATATTCTTCAAAATGCTATGGGGTTTTCCCCAAGAATTTCATCATCTATGTTTTGATCGATGGGGAAATATACTAACTTTATTCTCGATACTTTAGTAGGCTTATGGTTTCTCATGTCATTCAACTGAACTTGATTTCTTCTCCAAATTTTAACTTGTCTCTGTATCCTGTAATGTTTTTATAAATCACCATAATGATAACAATTATAACACTAAACGAAAAAACCACCTTGATTTGTTATTGGTGTAATTTTTTCATGATATCTACAATGGATGGCTTTGTGACAATAGTTATTGCACTTGTAATAGTATCCATTGAAAATCATAGAGTATGTGAGAGAAAATAACCCTCAAGTTTTTTATGTACCTTCTCTTCATCCTTATTGATCACGGGACATTCTGAGAAAACATGTATAACTATTAGTATTTTTTTCCTTTTCTATAGAGATTTTACTTTCTTCAATGTTCTTCTCGATCTTTGAATTTGTCTTTAACTGCATAGTTTTTTTTTTCTAAATCTTCCTTTAGAGAGAGGAACTTCAATTCTTGCTTTTGACAAATTTCTATCTTTTCTTGGAGTTGTTTCGTTATATAATATTATATTTTCTTGAATTCTTCTACTTGTCTATTTATATCAACGATACGGTCTTCCATATATCCTTTTGAATTTTGATCATCCTCATTGGATTTTTGTAGTTAACCTTTTAGTACATGATTCTCCTTTCTGATTTCTAAGAGTTCCTTTTCAAATTCAGAGTTTTTCAGCCACATCTTCTATAACTCTATATTCAAGGATTTGATTTCAAGTTCTTGTTTTCTTCTCAATTTATCTGCCAATATTTCTTGAGTCTTGTAGGTACTTATCTCATTGTATTTACCTTGTAGCTTGGAGTTTAATTCTTTCTCCTTATATTCTAATTTTCTTTTGATCTTGACAATTTCTTCAAAATGATTTTCATTTTCTCTCACTAACTTCTCAATTTTATCTTTCAAAGAGTTTGTTGTGGCTTCTTTGATTTTTGTAGCTTCTTCGACTTGGAGTTTTAGATCAATTATAGAATATGTGTCCTTATCAAATTCTTCTTGATTTTTTTCTTATATTCATGCACTTGCACTTGCAATACCTGGTTCTATTCACAAATTTTTTCACTTCTAGTGAAACATTAGTAATTAAAACAAAATTGTAGAAAAAAATAAGGACTCACAACAACAAGGATATTTAATTCATGAAAAAGGGTATATCTAGTCAAAATGTAGGTTGTCCATTCCTGAAAATTCAAATATTTGACAGTGTTCTAACAAAAATTAATAAGAAACCTTACTAAGGGTCATTGTGGTAATCAAAAGGTGATTAAAGAAATTAAGAAACGCTAGTTTTTCTCAAAATGAGAATTGATATAGCTGATTTCGTAGCTAGATGTTTGGAATGTCAACAAATTAAAACTTAAGACTAACATCCTACTGGGATGCTACAACCCTTACCTATACTAGTGTGGAAATGTGAATTAATTAGTATGGATTTCATAATAGAGTTACCAAAAAGTAGAAAACAAAATGACTCAATCATGGTAGTGGTAGATAAATTATAAAAATATGTGCACTTCATTCGGGTAAAGTTAACTTATTAAAGAAGTTAATATAGCTAAAATGTTTTCTTAGAATAATCAAACCCATAGTATTACCCACTTAGACATTAATTCATTTATTTTTGTCTTATTTGCCTAGTTCATGAGTCCCACCATGTGCAAGTTGCTAATTGCCTATCCATAGAGGTCAAACTTGCCATATTTGACTCATGTAGTGCTTGGGAAAGCCTTAGGAATCAAATCTACTTTATTCCTGGCCTCCTAGGCGCCCTTCTGCTTTTTCAGTTTTTAAAGCACATAAGGAAAGCAAGACTAGGTGAGGTGAACCTGTTTTATTCCCCTTTCATCCTCCACTCTTTCCTCCATGAAAAAGCATGTATGAGCTGCCATTTCACCACTCATTATCTTTCCCATGCACCCTTGCCAATTCGTGAGCCTCATGACAGATTTGGGATCAGCTTTTTACACCTATGGGGGATTTGCCTATTTTGGGTAAGCCTGCTTTATGCTAGATTTGGATGCTTCCTCATGCATTCGATTTCTTCATGTATTCTATTTATTCAGCAGCCTATGATATTACAGGGTTGGATATTGTACATTGAGTTAATATAATTTTGTGTCACAGCTCCATATTCAGTCTCCATTGTTGACAATTTTGCATGATCAATTGAAATTTGTTGTGAGTGAAATTAATCTATTGCTGGTCATAATTTCTACATGGTATAAAAGACATTGTAGGTTGTTACTCTCCTTCAAAAATTGTTTTGCAGGTTCGACATCAAGACTGGGAGCCTTCTACTGACAGCCGGGACAGATTTTCTAAAGCTATGCATTCACAGAAAACTATCTTGACTGCCTTCAACTTTTTTGAATGGAAAGCAGAGATGGAGATCTTGTTGAGAGATAAAGGCCTCTATAGGGTGACTATGGCAACAGAAGAAGAGCCCAATGCAGCTGCAGAGAAGATCAAATGGCACAATCGGAGAGATGAGGCCTATGGCCTCCTATGTCTCAGTATTTCCCGAGACCTCCTTTTCCATCTCGATGGATTAAATTCACCGGATCAAGTATGGGAGAATATTTCTGATCTTTTTGGAAAGACAGATGAGATGAGGGGACATCAGATTGAGAATGAGCTGATTTCTCTGAGTCCCAGTAGCTTTGAATCCCTGCAGCTATATTTCTCCAAGTTCAAAGCACTAGTTTTGCAGCTGAAGTAGTGTGGTATCGAAAATAAAGATGATCAGCTCGTATTGGCCATCCTATCGAAGCTAGGACCTGACTACTCAGTCTTTTTTTCGACCTTATATGCCACAAAACTCACAGCTCGAACCTGGAAGATTCCTAGCCTTGCATATTTCATGGAATCTCTCACACAAGAACAAGACAAGCTGGTGACGATGGGCACCATCAAACCTTCCAAAGACCAAGATCTGGTTGCTGGAGATTCGAGGGTGGATTCTAAAAGCAAAAAGAAAGATAAAAAGCCACCTGAGCAAAGAAGAGACAAGAAGCAGTCTCCAGAGGATCAACAAGGTCCCAAGAAAAATACCCAGAAGAAGAAAAACAAAGGTGAAATGAACAAGTGCTCATACTGTTCGAAGGCAATCACACTGAAAGCTCTTGTATGAAAAAGTAGATTGATATGCTAACCAATCTCCTGGAAAAGAATGGCATCTCCCTTCCAGAAAGCTCAAAGAAGAGAGAAGGAGGATCAAGTTCCGATGACAGAGAGAGAGT
>LPNX010379585.1:218767-249859 GCA_001517045.1 Pseudotsuga menziesii
AATGAGTAGATCATAAATCATACCGGCACAGATGCCTAGTATACCTCAATCAAAACCTTAATGAGAATATCAGTTATCATACCGACACAGAAGGGAACATCCACAAATAAAAGAAGGACAGTTGAACCCCCAAATACCAAATACAATCCAGATGCCAAGTCAAAGCAATGAAGGGCAAACTAATATGGATACAATCGACAAGAATCCCAAAGAAAAACAACACCGGTACAAGAACTAAAATCAAAGGAGGACAGTAATCGATCCAAATCCCTCAAATATTTGGAGACCGATGAGGTCTCAAACCCAAACAACAAAACTCCAATACGATCCTCATCCCAGCCAGAGAAGCCAATAAATATCACTAACAGCCAAATGAAAAATCCTAGATAAAAGACCGTGTCGAAGAGAGAGGGAGAAATCGCATGGTAAAACCCTCAATATGAGCCCTTAGGAAATCAGACAGAGAAATTCATTGTGAGCAAAGACTAACCCTAACAACCACAAGACATCACTGTAAAGGCCAATGCTGGCGGCAAGGGTAGACACATAAACCAAAAACTGAATACTAGCCCACTACCAAGCTTGGACATCCAAAAATACAAACAACCAGAGGACTAACCCCGGTCAAAGAGATCAAATCAGAGAAAATAGGGTTACATGCTGGGTAATAGCCACATCAAACCCTTTGGGTTCATATTGAGAAACGACAAAGCAAAGACACACTTAACAGTCTAACCCTAAAAATGCCACATCCCGACAGACAGTAACAAAAGGACAAATTAACTGTACAAGGACAGCCAACTCCTCCACATCCGGAAAATACGGGTTGCCACTCAGACGTCGATAAAAAAGGTGACAGAACCGGCTAAAATGAATAAACTTCCCACTTCTTTTTAACTAGTTGGTACTAGTCCTCGATTATGAGGAGGGACTCCAGTTGCCGGGAGCGGCTAGAGAAATAAACAAGCATTCCAATAAAACCCAAGTCAAAAACCACTGGGAGGGTGACGGCGATAAGGTCCGGGCAAAATATCTAGGAATCACAGAATAGAATAACCCAACAAAAATTCTAAATAAAAAATGGGCATGACAAAACAACACTCCCGAAATAACCCAGAAGACAATAGAAAGATAGAAAGGATAATAGGAAAACATATCTACCGGGAGTCGAAACAAATATAAACCGGTTGAGAGATACCGGTTAGAGTAGCGACCAGTACCTCGAGGGAGCGCAGAGACCAAAGCCATCCCTTCTGAATCCTGTGAGAGCTCCGGCCTACGAGCTGCAAACAAACCCTTGCTCGCCCATCTCTCCATCCATGGTTCTACCGAACTTCACCTTCTCTGGGGATCTCTACTTCTAACAAAGTAAAACAACAAATATACAGAGATTGGGTTCTCCCATTTCATTATATTTTTCCATAATGAACTGTGAGGCCATTTTCTATAGAAGACCACTAAATATAGATAGTATTTGGAAACCATTAATGACACATAAACTAAACCCTAAATATTCCAAACAAGATGCTCTCATGGCTACATGATTTTGATATTCAATTAAAAAATATAAACAAACACATCAATATATTTTCCCTAACTCTCCGTTGATCCCAAAATTACAAACCTACAGAACTAACTATCACACACAGCATAATCACATAATTTAGTAATGATCACAGAAACTATATTAGCCATGCCACGCGTTGCGTAAATAATGCATAATACATTAAAATGATTTAGAATAATTAATAGTATTAAGGTGAACACATTAATCAAAAGGGGGTCTAAAACCCAAATCTTATATCCTTAAACCATGGAACTTAAATCCAAGTCTCTACAATAATGAAACATGGCTCAAAACCCTCTGTATTTCGGGGGTCATTTAGAAATGTATACATTCAAACCGTAAAGGGAGTAAGCCCATGTATCCAAAATACTATACAAATACATCCATAGTTTTATCTTTCCCCATCCTCAACATTTAAACTGTAATGCGCCTTAAAGTAATAATTTATTATTAATTTCTACTGAAAATACTTGAATTATTATTTTTATTATTTTTTACACAAAAGTAAAAAATAAAAACATTTGTAATGAATCATTATTTATTAATAAAATATACTGAACAAGGATAAAGGTTGAAATAGTTGGTGAAGAGTGTTTTGATGATCCACAAGAGGAAAAGAGAAGTGGCTAAAGCTACTAAGTGAGAACTCAAGATGCAGGAGGCATAATACTCAAAAAACAGGTCACAACTCCTAGTTGACTACTAAAGAAAAGGAGACTCATAAATGAACAAGTTCTAGGAAAAATACTATATGATAGTATGTCCATAAGAAAGAAAGAAGATGATATTCGAGAGGGATTAAAGATGAGAATGCAAGAGATGGTGCATTGAAGTATTTTTCTTGTTTGGTTTAGCAAATAGTCTCGGTGGTTCTGGAGAGGGTAACTTAGCTTCTTTGGGATTTGGTTGGGACAAACGACTTTTCCACTTTTGTTTCTCCAACAGTGGTGCCAAGTTCTTATTCTATGTTTTAAATTTATAGTATAATGTTTTATGCTAGATCTGCAATGGGTAATGTAAAAACCTAGTATGCATTGACTAGTCTAGTTCATTTATAAGTTTTAATTTAGTTATGTTTGATTATAAAGGTTAAATGGTAATTAGGGAATTTCTTAGATCGGGAATCCATATGTGACTTAGAATTTTATTTTTTACTAGTTATATGTTGAAAATTGAATTCTCTACTTAATGGATATGTTATCGATTTATATTTATTTCTTCCTTATGTGACATATTTAGTTAATATATCTCTGCATTCTTTTTCTTTATATTTATTTCCCGGTTTGTAAATCGAAACAGATAGTAAGTAGAATCACTAAAACTTATAATGGTTCTTAGTATAAATCTAAATATCTCATGATCTAGAGAGAGGGAGGAATAATTTCTATTCTATTATTTAAAACAACAAGTTTATTTATAAAATATAGTTCTAAACATATTTGGAAACATATTAAGATATTATTATAGAATATTATCAATAAACAAAACCGAACTTCTATAAATAAACTTACAACATAGATAATACAAGGATAATCACTTACATAATAATCATAATAAAATTATAAATAATTTTTTATGGATCTACATGTATTTAGTCCCATTCGGATCGAGGATCCATAAGTAATTAAATCTATCTAGAACACAAAACTAGAGTAAACAAAACTTGAAGGAAAGTTAACTAATCTAAATCAATGTACTCACGATAGGTCAAAAGGAATCAAGTCGAGATCCATTAGTTTTATCTATGCTCAAGTTATGGAAATACTTAAAAAATATTTTCTAAATCCATGTAAACTGACATAATCTGGATCGAAGATCCAAACAAGAAATCATAATTAGACTATAGATCCATGAAGTAAACAAAGTGCGGATACAAGTAAATTGAATCGAAAACACAATTGTAGGCATACATGCTAGCTTTTTCAACTATGAATCCATATAAAAACAAAATCACTAAAGAAAATTTTTGTTTCCCGAGGACCTACATTAAATCCCAATGTTGATGGCACCTGATCCTTAACAAAATATTGTATTTACTCCACAAGAAATCATAGGCTTTATGGGTCGTAATAACTTAAGGAAAACGCTAAGTAAATAAAGAAATGGTCATAAGTCCATCTAATGGATACCCTCATTTACGTAAAGGTTAGACACATAATACATAGTTTAATCATCTACTTCATACTCCACTATCATTTACGTAAAGGTTAGACACATAATACATAGTTTAATCATCTACTTCATACTCTACTATGTTATAGACGTAGGAATATTTATAGTTATGTTTTATCTATCATGGTCATGGCCGTAAGAACATTGAGAAGATGACAACCGTTGAATTAAATCAAATAGAACACACGCCTAATTTACAAGTAAAACTCATAACCTAAATCGCATAGACCCTAGGGCTACTTCATTTCCTATAAAAATCAAATCCCATACACATAAGTTGTTGTAATACCATCCCGAATGTCTCATTAGAGGAAATTTCAACTCAAAATGGGCCTCCTTAAAAAAATTAATAAAATAATAGTTAAAATAATAAAATAATTAATATTAATTTTGGAGGAAGAAAAGAAAAAAATGACTTTTTTGTTTGTATTTTTGACATATATCCTCGTGTTTTTACTCAAATTTTGATTGAGAGAGCTCGTTGGAATTGGAATTTAATTATGCATCCAACGAGCTCTCTCGACCGAATTTGAGTAAAAACATGAGGAGATATGTCGAAAATACAAACAAAAAAGTAGTTTTTTTTATGATACCTATCCCCAAATTTATATTAAAAAGGCGTTTAAGACATATATGGTATTTCAAATTTAAAGCAATTTCATTGGCTAACACATGATGACATGGAATTTGAGTTAGAGTTAAATAGCCATTTTGAGTTGAAATTTCCTCTAATGTCCACATAATTTTGTTTAAAGAACGACGTTAAACACTATAAGAGTATGGGAGTAAGTCCATTCGATATGGCACCCAAACCATATAAAAAGAATTAAAAACAAATATAGTGCATCTAAAAATGTTGGCGAAGCAAATGGTTGCAGAGACTCTTCCAGGTAAACCCTAACAATTTATATTTTACAACAATTTTCAAGAAAAAAGAAAACTTATCTTAACAAATTGCTATGTTTTCCATTATCGTCTCATGCTCGTACCCAGCGTTACCTGCAAACAATGTTTACACTAGTCAGGGAATTGAGGACTATTTTTCATAATAGAATTTTTAATAAATAAATAAAATTAATCTTAGATTACCTGGTTGTTTAAAAATGCATTCCTTGGAGGAGGTGACCATGTCGCCTCCCTTTCTAGCACCCTCCACCTGAACACATTTTAAGTTACATTCATAAACAAAATTTTATCAACAAAATGAAAAGAGGAAAAATGTTTAACCCTTACCTTGGCATGTTGTAGAGAGGTCAAGGGGTCGGCTCCTCCGAAGTCCTCTTATTCCTCTTCTACGTACACCCACAATAAAAACAATTATCAGCAGACTTCGTAAATAATGGATTTATGCCAAGTAAATTTTACAAATATCAGTTCCAAGAAAATTTTACCTGTTAGCAGGAAGTTTTCTTAAACTAAGTAATGGTTGACTTTTGGATGACGCGAGAAATGAAATCCAGACCATCGGGAAAGTTTTGGGAACCCGGGACATCTCAAAAAGGTTAAAGCACCACACCGTTAACACAACGATAAATAATACAACCCTATTTTTCCATATCCTTTACCACAAAGCAAAGCTTCAGCTCTCATTGGCTTCAGAACAAAATAACCTTTGCAATAATGAGGGTTTTTGAAACCAAAAACATATTAAACCCTGTAAAAACCCTTACAATCTAAGTGTACATGTGTAAGGCTGAGATCACTTCTTGGGAGAGCTCAAGAACCTGGCTGCGCTATCAACTCATGGCAAGGACAACATTAAAGTCCACCAACTACTACTTTTAACTCTTGATCAGAGCAATCATGGCCTAAAACCATTGCATGCATATTATCCAGGTTCAAACCATGTATTAAAACCCCAAAACAATTAAATGATTTAATATATCATTAGAACCATGGTACAAGTGTATCATAACAAACCTTGTATTTTAGGAAAAGAACAATTACATCATAAACCATGGTGTAAGACATGCCATAATATAACCATATCATATGCCTAACAAAATCTTTCATTAAACCATTAACTTTTGCATTATGTGATAACGAAGGATTACAATATGGTTAGTACCATATGTCTTACAAACACCAATCCATCGTGCATAAGTGGAGGGTCACAAAAAATACCATAAGATTAGGATATGGTAAAAGGCCTAAGGCCTTTAAATCACTCTAAACAACCATAGTACATAATGGATGGTATCATTACAAGGGATAGTCTCCCCATCCTCAGGGATTTTAAGGCCCTGGTAAAAAAAATCAAATCAAAAGCAAGTAAACCAAAAACATCACCTGTGTGGGTAGGGATGAATGTTTTGAACGATCTCACCACTGCCTCAATAATCATAACCTTACATAATAGACATGATAAATATATTAACAACATGCATAAGTAAAACATGACTAATCTGCTAGTAAATTACAGTGAATCAATGCATGTAATTTCTTTTTTATGGTTTTGAGGCATGTTTATGAGGAACCTCCTACAATAAACAATGAAAATGCACAATATAATAGAAATAGAAGAGGACATAAGATATTATATTTACCATGGGACACTTTGAGGGGGGGACCTCCTTTGAGAAAGCTTAATACAAATAGCTCTTTGATACCTTCATTGGCCTCAACACATAATTATATACTAAGTCTAATCTAGACAACTATTACTCCCCATGAATGTGAGATAATATAACATACTAACTAAATGACTTAAAAACTATTACTCCCACATTAATGTGGTGTAATAAAACATACTAACTAGATGACTTAACAACCATTACTCCCCATGAATGTCGGATAATACAACATACTAATGGGATGACTTATAAAGCATATGTGTCCAACAAAATATACTAACGAAATAAAGGGGAGGGTTGACACGGGTTATTAAAATCCCCTTCATCTTAGAAAAGTTTTGTCCTCAAATATTTAGATGTGTAAAATATTGTTGAATCTAAAGGAGTGGTTCCCATGTAGCGTCCACGTCCAGTGCTAGCATGTCGTTCCACTAAGTTAATATCTATGTGATTGACCGAGAGAGAAGTTGACTAATGCGCTTATTGAGGATGGTCTCTAGCTCGAAAATGATGGATGCTTCATTATCCAATTCTGGTAAAACAGTTTGTGCACTGATGTTGGTGCCAATCACTTTCTTCATACAAGAGACATAAAATACTGGGTGAATGCGAGAAGAAGGAGGAATTTCCAGTTTATAAGCAACGAACCCAAACTTCTGAAGAACCTTATATGGCCCATAGAACTTTGGAGAGATCTTTTGATTCCCTTTGAGTTTCAAGGAGGATTGCTTGTAAGGCTGCAGACGAAGAAAAACCATATCATTGACTTGAAAAGTGCGCTCATACCGATGATGATCGACTTGTTGTTTCATGTGGTTTCTTTCAATGTGAATATTGTTTTGCATAATATGAATAATTTGATCTCAGTTTAGAAGAACCATGTCAAATTTCTGAACTGGTGAACTATTGCGGGTGCATGGAAGGAGTACCTGAGGTTCCTGACCATAAACTTGTTTATATGGAGTCATTTTAGATGCAGTATGGGAGGATGTATTGTACCACCATTCAGCTAGAGGGAGTCACTTTTCACACTGATGTTGTTGTTCGGAGGTGAAGCAACAAAGATAAGTTCCCAAACATCCGTTGATGACTTCAGTCTAACCATATGTTTGTGGGTGATATCATGAACTCATATTCAGTTTCATCCTAATTGGGTCAAATAGTTCGTTCCAAAAATGACTTGTGAAAGTTGTGTCCTGGTCTGAGACAATGGAAGAAGGGATTCCATGAATACGTAATATCTGTCCCAGGAAATTTGAGCAACCGAGGAGGAGGTATAGGGATGGATGAGAGAAAAAAAATTACTATATTTGGAGAGTTGATAAAACACAACCAATATTACGGTCTTCCCTCCATATTTAGGGAGTCAGATGTAGGAGCATCGTGGCATGCCAGCAATGTGAGGAGTTGGTCACATGCTGTGGAATCTTTTGTAACCGTTTTTTGTTGAGTCATAGTCTAATTACCGACGTAGGAATCATTGCAGATCAGGACTCCCTATGTGGATATCAATCCATATATAGTTTGTTTCAGACAAGGACGTTTTCATCATTCATCGTGGTTTTTTTTTTAGTTGCAGGACCACTCAGGATCGGAGTATAAATTTAGCATAAATAGATAGTTTAGATATGTAGAGGGGTTTCTACACTTCATCATTTAGAATTCTAAATTTGCAGAGAAGAGGAAAAACCTGTCTAATTGTTACTTGTAAATATTTTGAAGAGTCAGAAGAAGAGAGATCCAAGCTATGTTCATTTTCCTTTGATTACTTAATCGAAGGATTAACCGTGTTTTTATTGGGTTGTTATCCTTTATGCATGTACTATGTTGAACTGTGTATCTTACAGAGCCGATTTTGGCATTTTCCTAAACATTTGTGTATTTGTGAGAAGTTATTGTATCCACACATCAATTTCTTTCTTGAGTAGTTGAAGTAGAGTGTAGATGCATGCATAAGAGTGTTCGGCTAAAGAATCGGGATGACTGCATGCTAGATTGATCAGTTCCTTGATCAATCGGTGCAACCCGCATATTTTCAACCTTTAACAAGTTTTGCAGAGAACGAATGGTGGAGATTGAGTCCGCAAATGAAGATCTGACAGCCTAGAAGAATCCCGTAATGGACTTTGCGAGGAAGTTAATAGATCCACGGAGATCTTAGAGGTCCGGACCAAAAGTAGATCAAGCGTTAGAGTGAAGGCCCAAAGACCTGACAGTTAGGAAAATTGTGGAGAAAAAGTTGTGTAGAGGAAATTGCGAGGAGGAAACTTTAGGAGGTTGGCATCCCGCATGCCACAATCCGCTTACGGAAAAGTTGTTGTGGAGGAGAAAATTTGAAGAGTTGATCGGGCATCCTACATCCCGCATGTGGAAAGCCTATTGTGGGATTGAAATTGTGGAAATCCTTGTCGTGGAGGTAAAATTTTGGAAATCATATTTTAGTGCAGAAATTTGGCTTTTAGGCTAAATTTGGTGGTTCTTCTAAGTGTAGGAGCCACAGGCTCTTGGAAGTGTTGGTTGGGGTTGGTTGTGATCGACCCACCTACACCAGTTTTGGAATTAGAGCAGGAGGATATTTCCTATTGAGAAATTCCACAGTTGAGGTTGTGGGTATAATTTCTGAAGGAGCAAGGAGAAGCTCGTGAAAGAGAGAAGTGTAGCCATAGAATCCTAAAAAGAGAAAATAAGAGTTCCCAAGAGGTTCTTGATAGAGGACCATCATTACTGAAAGACCAAGGGCCTAGAAGAGGTTTGGTGAGGTAAGTTGTAACAGTGTGAAAGAGAACTATTATTTCAAGGGCTTAGAGTTAGGATATGGATGCATGAATTGGAAGAGCAAGAGGTCGTGACAGAGGTTGACCAACGAGGAATGCAAAAGTTCTAGAAGAAATGAGCGAGTTAAGGGCATGTCTAGAATCCATGGAAATAGACAAACAAAGAGACCCAAAATCAAGGGATGTAAGTGAACCTGAGGATAAAGAGCAAAGAGAAGAAGCATCACCTATGCAGGAAACACTAGAGTTAAGATATTTCATATCTATTCTGGGATTGACTTCAAGGACAAAACTAAAGCTTCCTATCTATGACAGGAGTCTCATTGCAGAGAATCTCATTTACTGGATTAGTGAGCTAGATAAGTACTTTGAGTATGATGAGGTAGAAGAATACAAGAGATTTAGATTGGCTATGATGAGGTTGAAAGGGCATGCATCATTGTGGTGGGATAGTGTGTAAGCAGAAAGAAGGACAAAGAATAAGCCATTGATAAAAAGATGGGATAGAATGGTGGAAAAGATGAGGGATAAGTTCTTTCCCAAAGATTACCAGTTAATTATGTATAGACAAGAAAAGAACCTTAGGCATAGATTGTTAATGGTGAAAGAGTACACTGAGGAGTTTTACAAAGTAAACCTAAGGGATGGATATGTGGATGAATTGGCAGAGAAGGCTGCTAAATATGTGAATAGTATAAGTATGATATCCAAGAAGATATCATCATGATATCTCCTAGGATGATGGAGGAGGCGTATCAGTGTGCCTTGAGGGAAGAAGAAAAGATAGCAAGGAAGCAGAGCTTCAATAGAGGTTGCGGTATAGCCATAGGAAGAGGGAAAACGACTGGAAGAGGAAGATTTGAACTATAGAGAGGAGAGTCAAGTAACTCTAACTAGCAAGAGTGGCATGGTAGAGGAGGTGAATCTAGAAGAAGAGGACCTTACCAAGGAGGTAGAGGTACAGGAAGAGGTAGAGAAGCTCTCGTTAGGTGCTACAAATGCAACCAGTTGGGGCACAAATCATTTGAATGTCCAGGTAAGGAAGATGTAGGTCAGAGAGGAGCCTATGCAGCTTAGAATGAGCGGTAGAAAGAACAGTTGACAGTAGAGGAAGTTTTTCCTGAGACAGGAGAGTCATTGATAATGAATAAAGTCTTGTTGAAACCAGAGAAGGAGTGCGTAGAGCCTTCTCAAAGGAAATCTTTATTCAGGACTATGTGTAAAGTCCAAGGGAAGTGTTGTAAGATGGTAATTGACAGTGGGAGTACTGACAATGTTGTTTGCACAAAGATGGTGGAGAAGCTAGGTTTGAAGAATACTAAGCATCTTGTTCCATACAAAGTATCTTGGTTACATAAAGCACATCAAATCCTGGTGAGTGGGTAGTGTGAATTTGATTTCCAAATAGGTCCATATAAGGACAAGATTCTATGTGATGTGATTCCCATGGATGTTTGTCATATACTGCTAGGAAGACTATGGCAATTTGACAAGAGAGTGACCCATGGTGGTAGGAGTAACTGTCATAGTTTCAAGTAGAATGGGATAAAACATGTACTTCACCCTTTATAAGAAGGTACTACCCTTTACAACAAGGTAGTATAGTAGGATAGTAAGCACCTAAAGTTATGATGTTGTCAGGAAAGGAATATATGTAGTAGGTTGAGAAAGAAGAGTTGAACTATGCTGTGGTATGTACGCCAAGAGTGGTGACAATGAAGACTAGCGTGGCAACTCTACCTGAGGAGATTCAAGAGATGTTGAGTGAGTATAGTAACATTGTGGTGGATGATTTACCCAATGAGTTACCACAAAAAGGGATATAATTCATCAAATTGATTTTATTCCAGGAGCTAGCTTACCCAACAAGGAAGCATACAAATTGACACTTCAAGAGAATGAAGAATTGAGGAAACAAGTCCAAGGATTTTTCGACAAAGGATTGGTCCAGAAAATTCTGAGTCCATGTGTGCTACTAGAAGTACTGACACCAAATAAGGATGGTTAGTGGAGGATGTGTACTAAATCCAGAGCAATTAACAAGACTACTATTAGATATAGGTTTCTATTACCAAGGATGGATGACATGATGGATTTCCGAAGTGGAGCAACGTGCTTTTCAAAACTGGATTTCAAGAGTGGATATCATTAGAGAAGGAGATGAGTGGAAAACAGTCTTTAAAACAAATGATGGGTTGTATGAGTGGTTGGTCATGCCATTTAGATTGTCCAACACACCAAGAACTTTTATGAGATTGATGAATGAAGTCTTGAGAGATTTCATAGGTAATTTTGTGATAGTTTACCTTGATGACATGTTTGTTTTTAGTCTAACATAAGAAGAGCATATGAAACATTTGAGATATGTTTTAGAGAGGTTGCAACAGGAAAAGTTGTCGATAACTGTGAAGAAGTGCACATTCATGAAGACAGAGCTAGTATATTTGGGTTTTGTTATCTCAAGAGCTGGGTTGAAGATGGATCTAGAAAAGGTGAAAGCAATCATTGATTGGCCTTCACCAACAAACATATTTGAGGTAAGAAGATTTCATGGATTCGCAAGTTTCTATAGGAAGTTTATAAAGAATTTCACTAGTATTTGTGCATCTATTGTCGAGACAATTAAGAAGGATAGACAACCATTTCAATGGACAGTAGAGGATGAAAGGATATTTCAATTCTTGAAGAAGAAGATCACTAAAAAACAAGTAGTGAAGTTGCCAGACTTCAAACACCCTTTCCAAGTGAAGTGTGATGCTAGTGGAGTAGTAATCAGAGTTGTTCTTATTCAGGAGGATGGGCCTATAGTTTATTTTAGTGAGAAGCTGAATGATTCCAAGCAGAACTATTCATCTTATGACAAGGAACATTATGCTATTGTTCGAGCATTGAAGAATTGGAGGCACTACTTGATGCCTAGAGATTTTTTGTTATACTGAGATAACCATGCATTGCAGTATATTTTGCAGCAAACTAAGTTGAACCTGAAACATGTCAAGTCAGTTGAGTTCTTAA
Source organism: Pseudotsuga menziesii (assembly GCA_001517045.1). Lineage (NCBI taxonomy): Eukaryota > Viridiplantae > Streptophyta > Pinopsida > Pinales > Pinaceae > Pseudotsuga > Pseudotsuga menziesii. Next base: position 230,869 of record LPNX010379585.1, read on the forward strand.
AGAGCTTTACCTTTGTGTTGAATCACATAAGTGGAAAGTCAAACAGAGTAGCTAATTCTTTGAGTAGGAGACTGTTGATTATGCAAGAGAATCAGATCCAAGTCTTGGGATTTGAGAATTTGAGAGATTTGTATGAAGCTGACATTCATTTCCAGGAGGATTATAGGGACTTTAAAAATCCAATGGAGGTGGACAGAGAGCCATGGATGGAGTATACTCTACAAGATGGTTGACTCTTTAAAAATAGTAAACTATGAATACCAAAGTGTTCTATGAGAGATAAGTTGATAGAGGAGAAACATAATGGAGGTATGGTAGGTCACTTTGGAAGGCCTAAACCCTTTGGATAGTTGGGTCATTTCTATTTTTGTCCAAGGATGAGGTCTCAAGTTGAGAAGTTTGTAAGCATATGCAGATTATGGCAGCATACTAAGGGGAGAAGCCAGAACACAGGATTGTATACACCATTTCCTATTCCAACTAGGCCTTGGTATTATGTGTGTATGGATTTCATTCTGGGTTTTCCAAGAACTCAGAAGGGACATGAATCTATCTCTGTGGTTATTGATAGATTCACTAAGATGGCACATTTCATTCCATGTTACAAGACTAATGATGCTACACACATTGCTAACTTGTTGTTTAATGAAGTTGTAAAGCTGCATGGCTTACCTAGAAGCATTATATCAGATAGAGATGTGAAGTTCATAGGTCATTTCTGGAGAAACTTGGGGAAAAAATTGGCTACCAGACTGAAATTTAGTTCAGCATATCACCCACATTCTAATGGACAGACTGAGGTAGTCAATAGGAATCTAGGAAACATGTTGAGAAGTTTGGTTGGAGAGAGTCCTAAGCAGTGGGATAGAGTGTTAGCTAAAGCTGAGTTTGCATATAATGATTCACCAAATAGGAGTACAGGGATGATTCCATTTCAAATTCTGTATGCAATGAATCCAAGAGGAGTGTGTGAACTTCGTGACTTAGGTCAATTGGAGAAGAGGAGTGTTGATGGTGAAGAGTTTTCTATAAAGATCAGTGAACTCTAAAAGAAAGTGAAAACGAGATTACAGCAGAGTAACACTAGTTACAATGCCAGAGTAGATTCCAAAAGGAGAGAAAGGAACTATGAAGTAGGGGACTTGGTCTTAGCATATCTGAAGCGAGATAGATTTCCAAAAGGAGAGTATAACAAGCTAAAGATGAAGAAGATTGGACCTTGTAGAATACTCCAGAAATTCTCAACAAATGCTTATGAATTAGTTATGCCTACAGGAGTTGGTATTTTACCAATATTTAATGTAGCACATCTATATCCTTATGTAGCAGGTGAAACTGGAACCTTTGTAGAAGGTGAAGATCCTACTGAATACTTACAGTGTGTGGGGCAGATTCCTATGGAACAACAATCGGAAGGTGACGTCATTCCAAACACTAAAGTGGTAAAGAGAACAAGGAAGGACTATCTCGAGTATTTGGCCAAGTGGAATAAGTGACCAATAGAGGATTCTACTTCGATGAGTGATGCAGAGTTGGAAGCCAAGGGTTTCACTGTAGCTGATCTAATGAGCACGGGTTCATAATTTTTCTACCTTGCGAGTATGATGTAGGAGCATCGTGGCATGCAACCAATGTCACAAGTTGGTCACATGCTGTGGAATGTTTTGTAACCATTTTGTGTTGAGTCATAGTCTGATTAGTGGAATAGGAATCATTATGGATCACAACTCCCTATGTTGACATCAATTCATCGTTAGTTTGTTTCAGAAAATGACATTTTCATCATGCATCAAAGTTTTTGTTTTCAGTTGTAGGACCACTGAGGATAGGAGTAGTAGTTTAGCATAAATACATAGTTTAGAGATCTAGAGGGGATTCTAATATTCAAAATTTAGAATTATGAATTTGCAGAGAAGAGGACAGACCTACATCTGATTCCTACTTGTAAATATTTTGAAGAGTCGAAAGAAGAGAGATCCAAGCTGTGTGCGTTATCCTTTGATTTCTTAATAAAAGGATTAATTGTGTGTTTCTTGGGTTGTTAGACTTTATGCATGTACTGTGTTGAACTGTGTATCTTATAGAGCTGACTTCAGCATTTTCCTGAACCTTTGTGTATTTCTAAGAATTTACTATATTCACGCATCAATTTCTTGCTTGAGTAGTTGAAGTAGAGTGTAGATGCATGCATAAGATTGTTAGGATAAAGAATCGGTATGATTGCAGGTTGGATTGATCAATTCCATGATCAATCGACACAACCCACAAATGTTTTTCCATTAACAAGTTTTGCAGAGAATGAACAGTGGAGATTGAGTCTGCAGACGAAGATCAGACGACCAAGAAGAAACTCGCAATGGAATTTGCAAGGAAGTTAATAGATCTGCAGATATGTGATAGGTCCACACCAAAAGTAGATTGATAGTCAGAGTGAAGGCCACAAAAATATGAAGGCTAGGAGAATTGTGGAGAAAATTTTCCAGAGAGGAAATTACAGGGAAGTAACTTTGGGAAGTTGGAATCCTACATCCTGCAATCCACTTGTGGAAATGTTGTTATGGAAGGAAAGTTGAGGAGGAGAAACTTTGAAGAGTTGATTGGGAATCCTGCATCTGACATCCTGCATCCGGAAATCCTATTTAGGGATTTAAATTGCGGAAACCCCTGTCGCAGAGGTAGAATTTTGGAAAGGCTATTTTGTTGCAGAAATTTGGTTGTTATGCTAAATTTGGTGGTTCTACTAAGTGCAGGAGCCACCAGATCCTAGAAGTGTTGGTCAGGGTTGGTTGTGATCTACCCACCTGCACCAGAGTCCTTCAATGAAATTCATCGAAATATCTTTCCATATACTTGTAGGGATGGGAAAAGGTTCAAGAAATATGGGAAGGAGTGTAGTTTCACCCTTGTGGTACTGACAAGTAGCATATTCGAAAACCATGTTTTGAATTTCTTGTTTCATTTCCTTCCAAAAGAAGTTACGTCATTTTTGTTCATACATTCTGAGGAACCTATAGTTTCATTCCGATTGAGAAGCGTGGAGTTCATAGAAGACCACATGTTTAAGATTTGTCCACTAGGGAAGGACCAGACGACTCTTGTATCTTAAAGAAGAACCATCCCAAGAGTAATGGGGTACAAAAGAAGGGTTACTAACCAACTGTTGGATGAGTATAGATAATGAAGATTCATTTCCATAGTCTTGTTGAATAGAGTGTAACCAATTTGGAATAGGCATAGAAATAGATGAAAGAGAAACATGGTCATCAAATGTGCAGGAAAGAGCATCTGCGACAAGATTGTCCTTACCCTTCTTGTAAGTGATCTCACAGTAATAACCGATGAGTTTCCTAACCCATTTCTGTTGTGTTAAAGATGAGACTCATTGTTCGAGGAAATATTTTAGACACTGGTGATAAGTCTTGATGCATAAATGATTCCCTAAAAGGTATGGCCACCATTTCTGTACTGCATGTAAAATAGACATCATTTCCTTCTCATATGTAGAGGTAGATAAATTATAACCAGAAATGGGTTTGTTAGTTAACAAAATGGGATGTTCATATTGAAGGAGGACAACACCATTTCCATTGTTGCAAGAATCACTCTAAATAGTGAAGGGCTTGGAAAAATTAGGCATAGCTAGAACATGTGTAGTACACATAACCTGTTTTAGTTTGTCAAATGCACACTCAATAGCATGTGTCCATGTAAAAGAATTTATTTTCAATAGAGTTGTTAATGGAGATTCAATCTTCCCATAATCTTTGACGAACTTACGGTAGTAGCCAGTTAGTCCCAAAAACCCACGAAGTCTCTTCAAGGTATGATGATGCGGCCAATTTTTCATGGCATCTGTTTTGGAAAGATCTACATGAACCACTTGTAATGAAACAATATGCCCAAGATACTCTACCTCATTCTTCTCAAAAACACATTTAGATTGTTTGGCATAGAGATGATGATCACAGAAACATTGGAGTACAAGATCCAGATGTTGGAGATGATCATCCCATGTTTTACTATAGATGAGGATATCATCAAAGAGGACAAGAATGAAGTTTCACAAGTAGGGTCAGAATATGTTATTCATCAATGCCTGGAATGTGGAAGGAGCATTCTTGAGGCCAAATGGGATGAAAAAAAATTCATAGTGGCCATCATGTGTGAGGAAATCTATTTTAGCGATGTCATCATCATGAACCCGAATTTGGTGATACCCCAAATGGGGATACAACTTGGAGAAAAAGTGAGCACCATGAAACTCATCCAGAAGCTCATCAACAACAAGAATTGGAAACCTATCCTTGATTTTTATGTGATTAAGTGATCAAAATTCAATGCAGAGGCACCATGACCCAACTTTTTTTGGACAAGAGGAATGGGTGAACAAAGGGACCTGGTACTAGGGAGAATAATACATTGCTTTAGTAAGTGTCGAACAAGCATCTCAATCTCAGTATTCTGGTAAAACAAGTAGCGATAGGGCCTAATGTTCGAAGGAATGCTTCCATGAAGGAGTAGAATATGATGGTCCTGTGGTCTTGAAGGTGGAAATCCCAATGGATCAACAAAAACACATGCTTATTGATCCAAAATTTGTTGTATATCTAAGGAAGTAGTTGAGACCGATGAAGGTTGCATTTGAATGAAATGGAGCTGAGCGATAACACCATGTGAAGTCTTCTTAAGTATATTTTCCATGCGATGTGAACTAATGATGCTGAGAGACCCTGGTTGTAAGCCCTTTAAAGTGTGTTTTTCCCATTGACTAAAAACTACATCCAAAGTTCAGCAAAATGCCATAAAAAGGGTCCAAGTGTGGGAAACCATTGAGCAACTAAAACCACATCTTATATGCCTAAGGGCAAGGAAAACATGTCAGAGTGGAAGTTATAATCCCCAATAGAGATGCCCACATTACAACACCTCCCTTTGTAAGGTAAGGTTCCCCCATTGGAAATCGTGACTTCAAAGTTGGAGCAAGGATGGAAAAAAAATCATCCTGTTTGGCGATCCTGAGGTCAATGAAGTTTTGAATGCTACCATAACCAATGACTATTGTAAGAGGTATATTTTTGAAGAAACCCTTGACCTGCATGGTTTGTGGGGTGGCAACTCCCACTAATACATGGAGAGATATCTATGGTTGGTCTTCCTAAGAAAGAGTGTCAACAGGAAGTTGTTAAATGTCACCGTCATCATCTACTAGATCGTAAGTATCATCATAAATTTTTTGTATAGGCGGAGAATCCACATCGAGGAGATAGATTTTTTTCTCAATACATCGATGTCCCTCGGTGAATTTCTTGTCACAATTATAAAAAAAAAAACCTTTTCCCTATGTTCCTGAATCTCAGCTTTAGAAAAATGCTTGATGGGAGTGGTTCTAGGAGGTGGTAGAATTTGAGGTATTTGGCAAACCATAGTTCTGAATGGAACAAAAGTTGATTTCGAGCATTATTGAGCCCTACTCTTCTCTTCTGCTAACTTATCCAATGTTAGGGCTTCCATCATTGTGTTGGGTCCGAAAATTTTAACCTTAGATCAGATTGCATCTTTCACACCAGAGATAAAGCAACTCAGGTAGAATGCATCAGGAAATCCTTATGTGTGATTAGCCAATTTATCAAATTTAATGTGATACTCCCTCACGGTTCTAGTTTGGTGAAGTTTGCTGAGTTCTCTTGTCAAGTCATCAAAATCACTAGGGCTAAATCATTGGAAAATGAGCTGGAAAAAATCTGTCCAGTTTGGCTCTAGATGAGCCTTGATGTACCAACAAAACCATTGAAGGGCTTCATGTTCCAAATGAAAGGATGAAAGTGGTACTTTATTGACTTCAAAAGTGTTATGTAGATTGAAATTTTTTTATTCCCTGTAAATACATCCAGTTGTACAATCACCATTGAAGCGAGAAAAATCAAGCTTTAGCCCACAAAAGTTGCTAAAGGAAGAGAACCCAGTTTCTGCAGAAGACTCACACTATCATCGGTTGTTCATGGGTGAATGTTGAATATGGAGGCTGAGAATTTGTTTATCCAGATCTTCCATTTTGGCCTTAATGGTGACAAGTTATTCTTCCATGTGTTTATTTGCTCTGGCGTAGGTGACAACGATAAACAAATTTTTTTTTTTTAATGGGTAGAAGAAAAAAAAACGGAAAGGGTTTTAGAAAGGGAAAATTTTGAGCTGGAAAAAACATTCGTGGGTAATTGGGGTTTGATTGGGTTTTGGACACTTTCTAATGGATAGAGAAGCAGAAAATGTGAATTTCAGAAGCAGGGTGACATAATGGAAAAATTTGTGAGAGAGAAACGACGAAGCATAAATGGGAATGAACACATTGGAAAATTTTTAAGGCAATTGGGTGATAATCAAAAAAGTTATGGAAAACCCTAATAACTGACAAATGTGGAATTTTAGGCTTCAAGAAGTGGAATTTGGGATAGCGTCCTAAAGGAAGGAAATATGCAGAATGGGATTACAAGGGTTACAGTAAAGTTTCAAGGTAAATAAGGCTAAATCAAAGAATATATGGCCAAAAATAAGAAATTTATACTGCGGTGGTTCTACAAATCTACACTTGATCAAGTGGAAATGGAGGAACTAATGTGTGGTGGTTCTGGAAATTGCGCTTTATCAACTGGAAATGGATATGCACCGTAGGTATGTTCAGATTTGTGTAATAAACAATGAAAATGAATGATATAATAGAAATAACAGAGCATAAAAAAGATTTTATTGATAGCAGGAAACTCCGAGGGGGAAACCTCCTTTGAGCAAGCTCAATACATATAACTCTTCGATACCTTCATTGGACTCAACACATACTTATATACTAAGTCTAATATAGAGAACTATTACTCCCCATGAATGTGGGACAATACAACTTACTAACTTGATGACTTAATAACTATTACTCCCCATGAATGTGGGATAATACAACATACTAATGGGATGACTTACAAAGAATATGTGTCCAAATAAATATACTAATGAAATAAAGAAGAGGGTTGACACGGGTTCTTAAGAGTGTTACAAAAACCCTAACCATCTCGAGTCTCTAAGAAGAATGAGAGGTAACCAAAATACAAAGTGAAATCAACATAGGACCAAAGAAGAATGAAAAAACCCCAAGTTGTTGCAGAGATAAACATAGAAGCTATCAAATGCAATATGCCTCACATCATACAAAACATAGCTTTTGAACCTTCCATAATCCATGCTATGAGATCGGGTTTGGTGGATTACAAGAAAACACAACACCCAAAACCCTCCTACCAAGCCACCAAATCATTCTTCACAGAGTTGAACATGAAAACATTTCCAGACAGCAAGAATTTATAATCTCGAAAAATTGTGTAATGTTACAAAATAAAAATAAAAAAAAAATATAATAAAGAAATTCCCAAAGCTTACCTTGGTATTCTCGAGAAAGTCCATGATGGAATTCAATCTCCATACCCACACATGAACAAAAACTAACGTTATTTATTAACAAACTAAATGACGAATGAATGACCTAATCAAACCTTCGAAACAATGGATCCCTTGCTTACATCATTAGGTTGTTCACTATGTGTCACACTCAGATCCATAAGAGCGGAGATCTAAATGGATAAGGTGGTTGTGTGTTCATATTACACTTTCAAAAAGAGGATAACCAACTTCCTTTCTAACTATCAACCAAATGTAATACACCGAATCACAAGAGAGTCGAGCCCGACCATGTGGGAGCCAAAACTGAGCTCATTAATGAGTATGGCAAACCCTCAAACTTGTGAAAAGGTAAATTCTAGTTGCTGCAACCGAGAAAAGTACCATAACTAATACAATGAATTCGTTGAAAGTGTGTATGCATGCGAGATGCATGTCCCCACTACTACTAGTGGTTGGACCCAGTTAATGTTCTTCAAATGGGTCAATACAGACATGAAGGGAATTTCATAAAGCACCCTTGAACCGAATAATCTCTAGAATCTAAGTCATAATCTCCATAATACATACCATCAATAATAATCTTAATACTATAATTCTAGAGAAATCTCTAGAATGTATTGATTGAATCTAAGTCATGATCTCCATAATACATACCATGTATTTACAATACAAATTAACTAGCTGGCTCCTAAGTGGAACAGCGCACACGTACGCTCAGGAAAAAGAAGGTTTCATAACGGAAGGAAAAAAAGGGTTTTTTAAAGGAAGCTTCTTTAGAGCGTCCATGTGTCTAGTAAGTGAAGAGTTTCAGCCTCCCATTAAGTTGAACCATCCTGAAGCAGAAAGAAGCAAAGTGATGAGCAAGGAGTTGAAGTAGCGCAAAGCAAAAAAGGAGCAAACTGAGCAGAAAGGAGCACAGAGTAGTAGAAAGGAGTTGCAACAAAAACATTGCAATTAACAGGTACCCACCAAGATTTCATTTCATTTTAGGAGGACTTGCTTCTCTATTTTCGTTTTTTGTTTCATGTGTTTGGACTTCAATGCCTTTCATTTTAGACATAATTTATATATCACAATTTTTTTTCAGGAGTTTTTTTGATCCAAGATTGCATTTCGTTTTAGGAAGGGGTCTAGAGTCAAATTTTGCAAGAGGAATTGCTTCTCTATTTTCATTTTTTATTTCATGTGTTTTGATTTCAATGCCTTTTCATTGTAGACATATTTTATATATCACAAGTTTTTTTCACGAGTTTTTTTAGCCAAGATTGCATTTCGTTTTAGGAAGGGGTCTAGAGTGAAATTTTGCAAGAGGACTTGCTTCTCTGTTTTTTGTTTTTTATTTCATGTGTTTTGATTTCATTGCCTTTCATTTTAGACATCTTTATAGTCATATGTGTCCAAAACAGTTCTATATTTAAATGATTCTTGAAAAATGGTTGCTCTGGTTTTAGTTACCAAACATACCATGTTTTTTTTACTGAAGCTGAATTTCCCCACTATATAACGCCTACATTTATCAACATGGAGTGTTTAAGTGATATTGGATTGTACTCAATTTCATAATTATGTATGCTATCTTCCTTAATGTGGTTGTGTTCTAATTCTACACTGCTCTCTTTCTCTTCCTTATCGCCTGTGTTTGTTTGTGCCAAAGCAAAAGATTGTCATTCCGATTTGCCCTCTTTAGGAAAATTGGATATGTGAATTGTTTGAACAACTTTTTTTCTGGAGAGATTTTATGCTTTTCACTTCTTTAAAGATGTAAAATGTAAATTTGTTGACTAAAATTTGAAGTTGGAAGAGCTTAATTATTATTATTTTTTATATAAAACACACTTAAATAAACTTACAAAATAGATAATTAAATATATGAGAATTTGAGTTTAAAAACAAAATGTGTCATAGCTGTTAAAAATAAAAATTGAGTGCATGATTTTTTTACTGAAGCGGAATTTCCCCACTATATAACGCCTACATTTCTCAACATGGACGTGATCTTGGATTGTACTCAAAATAAGCCAGCCTTATACAGGGAAAAGTGAAATTCTGCAGGAGGAGGGAAAAGTTTAATCCTGCAGGAGAACTTGCTTGTCTGTTTTCAATTTTTATTTCATGTGCTTGGATTTTAATGCCTTTCATTTTCGACATCTTTTGTATATCACATGTTTTTTTCAGGAGTTTTTTTGAGCCAAGATTGCATTTCGTTTTAGGAAGGGGTTTAGAGTGAAATTTTGTAGGAGGACTTGCTTCTCTGTTTTCATTTTTTATTTCATGTGTTTTGATTTCAATGCCTCATTTTAGACATCCGAGTTTCATAATTGTGTATGCTATATTCCTAAATGTCGTTGTGTTCTAATTCTATATACTGCTCTCTTTCTCTTCAGTATCGCCTGTTTGTGTTTGTTCGAAAGCCAAAGATTGTCATTCGGATTTGCCCTCTTTTGGAAAATTGGATATGTGAACTATTTAAACAACTTGTTTTGTGGAGAGATTTTATGCTTTTCACTTCTTTAGAGATGTAAAATGTAAATTTGTTTACTAAAATTTGAAGTTTGCACAGCTTAATTATTATTATTTTTTATATAAAACACACTTAAATAATCATTGAGAAAAACATATTGCCTTTTTAGGAGACATATGATGGCATCGAAGGATGTTTTACAATTTTATTTAAAAAGATTGTATTGTATTTTCTTTTGAGTTTTTTTATAACTTGTATACCGAATAATCTTTATTATGTGTTTGTATTTGTAAATAAAAAACAATCATTCAAACTATTTTGATTAATTTGAAAAAATTCCGTACACAGTTTTGTACTTGTAAATGAAAAGAATCATTCAAATTATATTGATTAATTTATGAAAATTTTATAAAAGGAGAAAAAATGGAATTATGGAATTGTGGATTGAATTATTAAATTATTAAAAATGTAAAAAATATTATTTTATTTTTTTTATAATAAAACTAAAAAATTGGTTGAAATTGAGAAAGCTATGAGAAAAAATGGAATTATGGAATTGTGGATTGAATTATTAAATTATTAAAAATGTAAAAAATATTAATTTTTTTTAATAATAAAACTAAAAAAATGGTTGAAATTGAGAAAGCTATGAGATTTATATATTAGATTTTAAGGTTGTCGATTAGGTGTGAATTAAAACATTATTTTCAATAAGTTATTCTAATCAGATTTTTTTGTATGTAATTATGAAGCTTTATGTATGTAAATTGTTTATTATTATGTATTTCTTCATCATCATCATGCCAACATTACATTAGACATTCACATTGTATTATGATATATCTAGATAAACTCGAATTGATTTCACATCATTACGTTTGTTATTTTATGTGATGGTAATATCAATAAACTTTTTATGTATATCCGACTTATATAACGTGAACATTACACTTCACATCGTTCCCATGACCACATGAATTGTCTTCTTTCATATTAGGATAATTATATAACGTGAACGTTACACTTCACATCGTTTCCATGACCAAATGAATTGTCTTCTTTCATATTAGGATAAAATATCAGTATAGTAGGGATTATTCTAATTGTATATCATTTGTTTTTACAAATTTGAATGGTTTTAATAATCATCATCATTATGGATTTTCTATGCATTGTTATTATGATTACTCTATTTACATATATTTAAAGGATTTATAGATTATTGCACATAGATTAAGGATTATTGTACCCATGTATACTTTTATAGAAAAAATAAAAATAAAAAAATGGTTTATAAATATGGTTATTAATTTCCATATATTAGAATGATATTATGAAATCGCAATCATATTTGGTCATTTAGATTGTCACATCCGTCATTTAAATTATTTCTATTAACAACTATTTTTCTAAGCTATTGTTATTATTCTACCTCCTAGAAAAAATATTCTACCTTCACCACACATTTTTATTGACTTCATATATGATCAATTGTTGGCATATACCTTATTGTTAATACAATATCATTTTAGAGGTGTTCTCTTTGAATGTCATTTTATTGTTCGTGTCGAATATTGACAAAACATTAAAAGTCATTTAATGGCTTTCTTGATATCCATGTGTTTTGCTTATTCCTCTCTAGGAAATGGATGCAAATAATTGTTCAATGATTTTGCTCACTTTATACAAAATTTCCAGAGAAAGAGAATATTTCACACGTCTTCATGATCATATATCCTTGAGTTCTGGATGTCGATGTCGTCTCTTTGAAGAAACGCTTTTGTTTTTCTCAAAAATGGAAAAAGACCTAAAAGAAATAGAAGCTATTTACAAAATAGTTGGTGTAAATGTAAATCCATCTTGTATATGCCATGGTGTTTAGTATTGAAAGGAAATGCTTGCATCCATATTTATCTCGGGTGTTGATGCCTACACAAATTATAGGTTTTGTAATCATTGTGTTCTTTGTTATTAATAAACAATATGAATAAATAAATATAGTACATGTCTGCAAAATCCTTTTTTTACAGAATGGCCATACTTGTTATTCATGTTGTTCAAATGTTCTTTACCACATCGATACAGGATTGTTATGGTTGTATCAATTAGAAACGAAATGTTTTTTACTGTTCACATACATTTCAATGGGAAATGTCTTTGCAACATTTGCCGATACTTTTATATTTCTTCACATATGGTTCTTAACTCACGTGTGCTTCGTCAAAATTTTATAGTGAGATAATCTTATGGATTTGGATCAAACTGCTTGGGAGACACTGCCATCTGAGATTATGGAGATGATATTGTTGTGGCTCCCGATTTTCATTTTGATTCGATTTACTATTATTTCAAAACATGGGTTTAATGTTTTGCACTCCCCCTCATTCCTCTCCCTCTGGGGACAGAATCCCAAGAAAGAAGAAGGGTTTATGATTCGCCTCTTTAATGATCATATCAGTGATGTGGTTTGAGCTTACTTCAATGACCATGGGACTATATCTCGGCTACCCATTCCATTTATGAGACAAAGATACATTATAGACTACTCTATGCAATCCATTATGCTTTTGTCTTTGCATACATCATCTCTATATACATCCAATTATTTCATCATGAATCCCTTTACATGGAAAGTAAGAAACATTGGTGTTATATGCGTTGGTCCATGGGTTTTTTTTTCTCTTCTAGATAAAAGAAGTGATGGAAAATATGGTTGGGTTGTTCTTAAACATGATATCGAGACACCACATGATGACAATGGTAGATTTTACATTTCTACCAGTTTACAGAGGCCTTCGACCAGAACCACACCTCCTTATGGTTGCATTCCACCTCCCAGAATGCAAATTTTCTTGAACAACACAATATGGTGGTTAGATTTGAACGAAGATCATGAAGAATTCCCTAAGTATGGGTACTCTATCTATTCATTCGATCTTTTCATAAATCGATGGGCCTTTTCATTTTTTCCACTTCCTGATATATGCTCTATGACATTAGCGATATATAAAGAACAATTAGTAGTTATCATCAATCGTGGTCCAATTACTATATGGTCAATTGAGGAAATTCAAGATTTCAACTTTCGTGAACCACATATGAAACAAAGTTACCACTTCTTTCAAGATGAATGGGGTATTGTTGTGGCTCCCGATCTTCATTTTGATTCGATTTACTATTATTTCAAAACATGGGTTTAATGTTTTGCACTCCCCCTCATTTCTCCCCCTCTGGGGACAGAATCCAAAGAAAGAAGAAGGGTTTATGATTCGCCTCTTTAATGGTCATATCAGTGATGTGGTTGGAGCTTACTTCAATGACCATGGGACTATATCTCGGCTACCCATTCCATTTATGAGACAAAGATACATTATAGACTACTCTATACAATCCATTATGCTTTTTTCTTTGCATACATCATCTCTATATACATCCAATTATTTCATCATGAATCCCTTTACATGGAAAGTAAGAAACATTGGTGTTATATGCGTTGGTCCATGGGGTTTTTTTTCTCTTCTAGATAAAACAAGTGATGGAAAATATGGTTGGGTTTTTCTTAAACATGATATCGAGACACCACATGATGACAATGGTAGATTTTACATTTCTACCAGTTCACAGAGGCCTTCGACCAGAACCACACCTCCTTATGGTCGCATTCCACCTCCCAGAATGCAAATTTTCTTGAACAACACAATATGGTGGTTAGATTTGAACGAAGATCATGAAGAATTCCCTAAGTATGGGTACTCTATCTATTCATTCGATCTTTTCATAAATCGATGGGCCTTTTCGTTTGTTCCACTTCCTGATATATGCTCTATGACATTAGCGATATATAAAGAACAATTAGTAGTTATCATCAATCGTGGTCCAATTACTATATGGTCAATTGAGGAAATTCAAGATTTCAACTTTCGTGAACCACATATGAAACAAAGTTACCACTTCTTTCAAGATGAATGGGGCTTTAAGCAAACTTGCTTACAAACAATCTCTGCCAATATAAATGCAAAATGTGAAGGCTATCTTCCTTTTAGCTTTGTAAATGGAAAGGTGTTTATGTGTGATTATGGTTGAGTTGCCATGATACTTTATGATCTCTTTACCAACTCATATTGTGCAATACATTCTCCAACTATCTGTTTTCGACGAGACATGCGGTTTTCCTTTCCTTTTTTTGACCCATCTGATGATGGCATGGGCATTCCACTGATCTACCATTTGATCCCAAGTTTGGATTCTGTTGATGACATGTGCCCTTTAGGCAGGTATATTGTCACATAGAAACTTGTCATTAAGGGATTTTCTATTTCTATGCAGAGTTAAACAATGGTCGCAAAATGTTGAACTGTGATTGTTGCTTATGTTACTATCTAATTTTTTGAAATGAATACCATATACACATTCCTCATAATGAACTTCCTTCTCCACCTCTTCAAGCTATGTTTATCATTATGAATTTAATTCATTTGAAATGAAATTTCCTTCATATAATTTAAACAATATTTAATATTGAATGAAAGCATAATTCATTCCCACATTCAATGATTTGGAAGATAAGGGAAAAGTATTAATTTTATTGCTTTCCATCCACTTTCACTTCGAGGTTTTCCATACACATAACGATATGCCTTCATTTCTTTCGCTTTCATTATAAGTCGGTGGTACATGGGTTTACTGAGGTTTGTTTTTTATTTGTTCTTCAGATGACATATCAATCAACTACAAAGAGGAACACAAAACACAATCAATATACATTCCCCTCAAAAAATGTCCAAACAGATTGCGGATTGGGAGATAGGCAAAAAATAAATAAAACAAATGTTCCTTTGAGAGACATTACTAATGAACTTAGTTGACCATTAGATATGCCAGATGGTATTCCTAACACAATAAAGCATAATAGTTTAGCCACTATAATGCAAAACATTGTTCCTGTATCAATTCCATTCATAGACTTTACGACGCATCATTCTGATACTATGTTCCATGGGAAAGAAAATATATCAAAAGATTGTGAGGAAACAGCTTTGTATACAAATGTTTCCAACCGGTCTTTGTAGAATGACATAGGCAAAGAGCATATTTCTATAAGGGAGCGCAAAGGCAAAGAGTGCTTACCAACAAAATCAATGGGAAGAATCCCCATTCACCACATGGTTGCAACAACAAAGGTATTGTATGAAGAATGCATTGAAATTCTTGTCGTGTACGTTAGTAAATAAATGTTTCAATTAAAATAACATGGAAATGGGGAAATTGTTTTGATGAAGGTGGTCCAACACCAAGGAAGTGGGTCTACAAGCAAGCGTACAAGAAACCCTACAGTGGTAGTGTTGGATCGAGAGAAGAGAAATGCCATTAATCGAGATAGGTATAAAGAAATTAAGGAAAAAAGAAATGCTATACAGAGGGAATTATATCGCTCCAAAAGTTCACTTATGCGTGCACACATTCAAGTTCAAGGTTTAGGTCTATTTTAGAATATCCCTCTCTATGTAGACTTTTATCCTTCATACTATTTTATTTTCTATATGCTTTTGAAAGAGTAAGGAGAATGAAAATTTACATACCAGAGACAGTAAATACCCTTAGAGAAAATGGCCACGACATTTGTCTTACTAATTGTATATGTCATTATTCTATAGGTGTGACAAATGTCGATCCTAGTGCATTGATGGATACTGGAAATAGAATTGTGGGAGATGGACAAAGAAAAAAAGTATCGTCTATAGGGATTCTAGTAAATACTACCAGTTCTGATTACATGGTTTCTTCAAGAGGCGAGCCAATAAATAGAAATTGGCATAATGGAGACTTCAATTCTGGTGCAAACTATTTGGGCCAATATTTTGTTCCTTTCGCAAATGTAAATGGGAAGCCATTGAAGAAACCTCAAAGTAGAAGGAAACGTGATGCCACAAGGACAACAACTACACTTGTAAACATTTCAAAAACTAACACCAATTGTGGATTGTTGAATGGAAACAACAATGACGATGAAAACATGACACCTGCATGTGCTTTTCTGCATGCTCCACACCAGGCTACCAATGAAGTCGCAATTGATTCTGGCTTAGTTCATATGGTTTCTCTTGGTGCATCTAAGTTTTTCCTTTCTTATTTTATTGCCATCATTTTTTTCCATGCTGGTAGGTTTACCTTCCATACACATCCCATGCATTAACCTTTTCTGTTGAAATGTTGTCTTCATAAACATAGGACACTTTTCGTCCAAGAGTAGTTGAGCCAATAATGAAGAAATATCTTACAACATGTCCTATAATTGTTCATGAAGGTTCTTTCTCTCAACGGAAACAAGCGGCGTCCAACATTGTTGATTTTGTAATTCTTCCATCTATGTATTTTTTTTCGCCAATGTCTAATTGAACAATGTTTTCTTGCACCATGAAAATACATATTTTTATTCCATAAATCAATCTTATTCCTTTTTGAGCGATAATCGTCATTGTAATGGAATCCTACAAAATATGGCATATGAAAACGACATTCAAGTTGCCTCGTCCAATGTGGGATACTTTGTGAGTGTTTACATATAGAATCTTGTTCTTCTTCTCCCCTATTTTTGCACCATATCATCTCTAAAAGCAAAAAAAATGTATTATATGCCCCCTATAGAACAATATGGAAGCCGAAGAAGTAGATCAGAGAAATGGAGAAGCTGAAATAGAAAGCAATGTTGCCAGTAGAAGAAAAAGAAACCTTCTGGAACCTGTATCAATTCACCGGTTTCTAATGTCCCAATGCAATGTCAGGATGCACAACACGTGTTTTGGTGTACTCATCCACATGGACAAACATACACCAGCATGATGGGTAATAATACATAACATCATTCTTTTGATGAAAAAATGATGGAAGCACATAAAAAATTCCAATCAAGGATTGATGTGCACTATCGAAATGTGCCATGTTTGCCATGAATCTTATCCAGGAATAAAAGTTGTTAAAGTTTCTGACGGCTCCATTTGTCAAAGGTGTAAGAATGAGCGTGGTTCACATTGTTTTTCTAAGTGGAATAATATGGAACCTGGAGACCAACTAGAGGTGTTGAAAGTCCTAACTCAAGTGGAAGAGATGTTGATAGCACAGGTTAATCCTATTTTGCAGGTTACACATGCTCGTGGGGGACAATATATATATAGCGGGAATATTATTTGCTTCCCGCAAGATGTACCGATGGTCGCAAAAACATTGCCACACCGTGTTGAAGATCTTGACATCATCATCATAATGAGGCATAACATGAAAGAAAAATATTATGATTGTTATGTCAACAGATCATGAGTATTTAATGCATTGCAATTTAATATTGAAAGGGATAAATATTATAGCAATGTTGAAATTGACTTTGAGTCGATAGCCTCCCTCTCTGAAAGAACTACTGATGTTTTAGGTAAATTAAATTTTGTCGACTCAGATATTCAGGAACAAGAAATGGACAAGAATGATGCAAACTTTGAAGGGATAGATAGTAATTATTTACATGTTAATACTTCTTCTTTTGCTGCTCGTTCAGCTAAAGCACGTACAGAAATGGAAGAGATAAGATCATTTGTTGAAAATGTTGGATCATCGCAAATTGAACATGTCGATTGGCGAGACATTAGCACTTCTCTTATAAATGAATATCATACAGAGGGGTTGTTTGATATGGTGTTCCCTACAATATTTCCCATGGGCGATGCTGACTGGATACAACTAAGAATATCTCATGCTCCCCTTCATGAATATGCATTGCATCTTTTGAGATATTCTGACCAACGCTTTGGAAAGCACCCACGCCTTCGCTATTTCTTGTTGAAAATAATTATGCGCCATTGTAGCCAGGCTTCAACTATTGTTTTTATCCAAAAGAGTATGCAGGAGAAGGCTCCAACAATAATTGAAGATTTGCATTCTCTACTGTGTAATTTACTCGAGCAAAAATTGGCAAAGAGTTTGATGCATTTTGGATCTTCTCTTAGAGGCACAAGAGCGTATTGGAATAAATGTCGAAGTGAGATGATAGACATGATTACTCAATTGGGATGCCCAACAATGTTCTTCACATTCATTGCAGCCAATACAAAGTGGTCGGACCTTCATTCAATTATGCCACACCGTCCATAGCAATGGTCAAGAAATGAGCATAGTATTAATATTGAGAATGTTGTCCAATATCCACATCTTATTTCTATGTACATGCACCAAAGGTTCACTATCTTCCATGAAGAAATCCTTGAAAAATATTTCAGAGAGAAAGACTTGTGGTACATGTTTGTTTTTGTATATGTTTGTCTCTTATAATGATGTTTACATATGGTATCGATATGAGGAAATGAATGCCTCTTTATTTTCACCGCATTGAGTAACATTTTTTTCATATCCATCAGGTTTGAGTGGCAGCATAGAGGCTCGGCCCATATACATGGATTTATATGGCTTGAAGGAGCTCCCGGCGTGGAGTGCTTCAATTGGTTAGACCCCTCCAAATTGCAAGTTGCAAAGAGGTATTTCAACCACATTCTTACAGCATTGAATCCATGTGACATACATAGGATGAACACAATGGTCCCTCAAGGTTTGACTAATGACCCTTGCTTATTAAATACAGACCATATATTTGCATCTAATCCCCTTGATGATTACGAGCACTAGGTGAGTCATGTTCAAAGACATTCAAAATGTAGTCGTCATTCATGCTTATGGAAAAGGGGGCCATTTTAGTATGTCACTACAACACACCTTGGGAGCTTCGTGAAAAGTCCATGCTTCATAACAATGAGAAAGGTGCAAAAAATATGACCCTGGTAGAAATGATTGTCGCCTCAACGTTCATAATGTATCATTGCTTGCAATATGGCAAGCGAATGTGGATTTCCAACCTATTCTTTCTTGTCATATGGTTTTAAACCACTTATACTATGAAACGAGAACTATATACTATGAACGAGAACTCTACCCATAAAAATGATGATTTCTGCAAAAAAAACACCAAAAACACCCCCCAAATAGAAAAGTGTTGATACCAGTATACACGTTTTTTTTTTAGGGTAAAAAATAGAGCCATGGACTAAACAT
>LPNX010379585.1:252244-300050 GCA_001517045.1 Pseudotsuga menziesii
AAGTATATTGCAAAATATTATTCAAAAGCAGAGAAGAGGTTGGAGAGTTATCATGACATGTTAACTCTAACTTCAAACACAAGTGACTCAAATTATCCTTCCCTTGTCGTATATAGAATTTTTCTTGTTGAAACTCTTGTTGATTGGGACATTGGAGCACAGGAAACATGCCATATGCTTTTAAAGTTGCCACTTGTTATATGTTCTCAACAAGTTTTCTCGTTGAATGTCGGAAAGAAAATATTGAGAAACGTTTCTGCAAAAACAATCCATTCAGCCCTTAGAATTCCAATAAAAGACGTGCGGCCATTGCAAGGTTGTAATCTTGTTGTTTTCCAAGAGGAAATGCAACATATACATTACATTTTGATTGACGAGATGCATTTTATAGGACCTAGATTATTCTTGCACATGGATTCTCGATTGCGGGAAGCATTTTCGAGGGAAAAAAATATTCCTTTCGGTGGAAGGTCTATTATTCTTGTTGGTGACCTCGAGAAATTGCCACCAGTAAGAGATAAGCCAATGTATGCAAGAAATACGACTGGTAAAGTTTGTGGGAAACCTTCAACACATTTATTACATTGGATACTATATTTCTCCAAGAAGGTAACACTCCAATCCAAGCTGCCTTTCGCAAATTTTTGAACAACATACGTAATGCAAACCCTATCCTTGAGGATTGGGACATCCTCATGTCACGTGTTGACACAGTGCTACCTTCAGAGGAAAAGAAATTGTTCAATGTAGCAGTGCACATTTTTCCAACAAACTTCCTCGTCTCCATGCATAATAGGAAAATGTAGAAATCATTAAATTATCCAATTGCAAGAAGTATTGCAGACCATGCAAGACGCTCTGAGGTTGCTGGGACCAATGATGATCAATTGGAACACGAGGTGTTGTTATGCGCTGGTCAACGTGTCATGTTGTCTTGCAACTTGTGGGTTGAAGCTAGTTTGGTTAATGGTGCACTTGGTTACATTGAAAAGGTGGTTTATATTCCTGGGCTGAAGCCACCTCAACTTCCATGGTACACAACTGTTAAATTTGAAAATTACATAGGAATCTCATTTGATACACATAATCCCACCATTGTTCCCTTTCCTCTGGTTGTCATAGGAAATAGGAAACAAATCCCTTTGAAGATGGCATGGGCATTAACTATACACAAATCACAAGGCCTCACCTTAGAGTGTGAAAGTATTGATATTGGCACTGTTGAGCACCAAAGGATGACTTTTACTACGATTTCTCGAGTCAAGTCCCTTCATGGGTTTTGCATTTCTCCACTATTCGCTTTTGAACACTATGCAAAGATGTCAAACTCTGCCTATGTAACAATTAGGAAGAAAGAGAAATAACGCTTAAATACCAATTCTTTGTAGTTCTTTTATGATATTCCAAACAATAAACATATCCACGTCTTCATCTTCTTCTTCTCAAGCTTATCATGCTTCGATTATTATGCTTTGACTTTATGTACTTCTTAAGTTGTCACTTCATATCAAGTATTACAGTTCTCTTGTGTCGCTTTACTATATAATGCTATCTCTTTTACAATTGACAAGTCTCTCATACATATTTCTAATTTTCTTTGTTTTATTTTCTGTTTTTTGAAATATTCTATTATCGAAAATACTTGTTATGAAATTTTGTGCTTATATATTATTTACTTTGTTTAATTGTTGTTGATGCCTCACTCTGACTATTCTTATTTCCTTTTGCAGGTATGGAATATACACAATCAGCAATTTTCAATTCATATATCCATGATGTTCTTATGCAAGAAGAATTTCTGGAATATTTTCACAACATGATCTCTAAAAAAAGTGGTCTTGAATGCCATCTCTTTGATGCTAGCTTTGTCTTTCTTTCTGAAATGAAAGTTATGTTGCGCATGTTTAGACATGCATGTCATCGAGAAGTTTCTCGAACACTAAGGAGAGAATGGTTTTCAAGACAACTTGGACGAGAAGACATACGTGTCGATTTTAATTGGTGTTGTGTATCCCATCGATCTGGATGCATATTAGAATAATTTTTTTAAATGTGTATTCCTACAAATATTTTTATTTCTTTTTCTTTTTATGGAATGCTGATAAAATATTTATTACATTAATTTTTACAACCGCTTGAATTTCTCTTCTTCGTATTCTTGGAAAAGTTACGTAATTTTCATTTTTAATTCTTGTATTACAGTTTTTGAATAAATGGGAAGTTGGATGACCAAGGACATATGTTTACCTCATTTTCTATTTTCGTGCAATGATTCTAAAATATTCTTTCCATTTATGACTTGTTGTATTGATGCTGAGATGTTGCTTGAATTTTGTAAGTCATGCATTATAATTCCCCCTTTATTTATTCTCACAATACTTACCTCCTTTTCACTTTGATGTTATTTATTCCTTCTTTCCAATTCTCATTTCTATACGAAAGCATTTTTTAACTCTTTAACCAATGATACAATGACAAAAACTTCTCATGTGAACTGTATGTACATTCAACCTATATGTAAATTTAAGTTTCCCAATAAGTTCAATTTTTGGTGATGCAACAAAAATGTGCCTATTATTTATGTGTTTAAGCTATTGCAATTCATTTGATTACATCATATGTATTTTTCCTTTTTTCCAATTTACATTTCTACTTTAAAGCATTTTTTAACTCTTTAACCAATGCTACAATGTCAAAATTTTCACATCTGAAGTGTACGTACATTCAACCTATATGTAAATTTAAGCTTCCTAATAAGTTTGATTTTTGATGATGCAACATAAAAGTGCTTGTTATTTCTGTGTTTAATCTAATTCAATTCATTTCATTACATCGTATGTATTTTCCCTATAAAAATGTAATCTTAATCATGACATTGTGTTTTGTTTGTTGACAGCTTCCTATGACCGGCTCTATAGATTCACAGAAATAGCGAATTCAAAAAACCAAAAAAATGCGACCTCATAGAGAAATGTCCCATCGAACTTGTTGTCTCTTTCATGGATTCCGTAGCTTGCAGTCCACAGTCATTTCTTTGATGGAATATGTTCATTATTGACGCATGGAATCCATCAATGTAACAGATGCGTGGAAATATTGGAGCTACAATCAAGATGAGAACAGTGCCGATGACTAGATAGGTCTCCAACAAGTGAATTAGGTATTCATCGATGAAATAGAACATTTGAAAAGAAAATAAATAGAGTTGGAAGAAAGGGTGAGTTGCATTCAAGGGGACATGAACATTGTAGCAGACCATGGAGGCATACCAAAAACTAACAAAAATACAGTGACTTTTAACTTCCTCCATCATTAATATACAAGTAACAAATCCTCGATACAAGACAACACAATCATTATGGAATGTGTTGTCGAACCTCGAAGTTATCATGTGCATGACAGTTAAATTTCCTTTCTTGTTTTATGCAGTTGAAAGATTGAAGCTTTACTCTATTTCAATAATGTTATCCATGAATGAAGTTGTTGTACTACGCTTATTTAGTACTTTGTCAACAATGTGGAAACAAAAATGTCTATCAAATGTAGTTGAATAAAAAACTTTTTCATTTTCAATTGCGCATTTCTACTTTTGAAAGAAAAATATGATGCCTTATTTTGTTTGCAATTGGTAGTACTATACCGTGGTTTCCTTTTCATTTTTTTTAACATGTTAAATGGAAAGTAAATGTGGTTGTGTTCAATTCGGGATATTGCACTACACTATTGATATTGTTATCACTCAAAACTTATAATATTTGTTGCCCAAATTGTCAAAGTGAATATTCATTTATGACATACTTTCAACAAATATAGCGACGGACTTTTGATATAATAAATATTTATTTTTACCCTATGATTTTATAATCATAAAACAATGGAGACCAATTTTTCATATACAGACAGAATTTTCATATAATAAAGAAATAGTGTGGCAAGCTGGTCGTATATCCACAAACATTTCTTATAGCGAGAAATGCTTGATACAAATAATGTAACTACTCTATTGCCATTCATGAAACAATTTCAACAAACTTTTAATATTGTGACAAATGATGACTACAAACTTTCAATATACCGTCTATTCAAGGGAAAACTTTTCACTTAAGCATAAAACCATTGCAACCAACATTTCATGTAGCGACAAATTTTTTTTATGGAGAGAACCTTTTCATAAAGCGGTAGAACTTTTTACATGAGAAATAGACCATAGCAGCCCACTTTTAATATACTGACAAACTTTACATATAGCGACTAACTTTTGATGTGTCGAGTAAGTTGTGATATACCGACAAATGTTTCATAGATCACGACACCTTTTAGCTTTACCTTCAAGATTTTGATACATTCGTAAAACCATAGCTTCAAGCCTTTTAATATAGCGACAACACTTTTCTATAGCGCCAAACTTTTGGTAAAACAACACATTTACAAAGAGACAAAAATTCTCTAGCATATTTTAATGTAGCGCCACTGATTGTGTATACCGACCAACTTTTGGTATAGCAAGAAATAGCAACATACTTTTCATATAGTGCCAACCTTTTGATATAGAGACAAAATTTTCTTATAGCAACAACCTTTTGGTGTCATCGTCAAACCACACAAACTTGTGATATACTTAGAAAACCATAGCAACTAATGTTTACTTTATTGACAAAGTTTCCATATCGCGACAAGCATTTTATACAACAATTAAATTTTTCTATGGCGACATATTTTTTTATATAGTGCCAAACTTTCACTATAGCGACACACTTTTGGTATAGCGAGAAAATTTTGGTGTCATCATAAAACCATAGCGACAAACATTTGATATGAATGATGTTACTACTATAATTCCATTCATGAAACCATTTTGACAAAAGTTTCATGTTCCAACAAATGATAACGATAAACTTTTAATATAGCCTCTAACTCTTAATGCAACGCCAAAATTTTCATTCAATTTCAAACATTAGCAATTAATCATAAAACTATACCAAGCAACTTTTCATTTTGGGACAAACTTTTGAAATAGCGACAATGTTTTTTGTTTCATCATAAAGCCATAGCAACACTTGTACTATATCGACAAACTTCTGGTATAGCAACAAACTTTTCCTCTAGCGACAAAATTTTTATATACACACAAACTTCAGATACAATCATAAAACCATCGCGACAACAACTTTTGACATTGGGATGAACTTGTGATAACACGAACCTTTTTAGGGTTGCCACAAATTAGATATAGGGACAAAAGTATTCAGTTAAGCATAAAACCATTACGACAAACATTTCATGTAGCGACAAATTTTTTTTATGGCGAGAACCCTTTCATAAAGCGGTGAAACTTTTGACATGAGAAATAAACCATAGCGCACCACTTTTAATATACCGACAAACTTTACATATAGTGACTAACTTCAGATGTACTGAGTAAGATGTCATATACCGACAAATGTTTCATAGATCACAACACCTTTTCGCTATACCTTCAAACTTTTCATACATTCGTAAAACCATAGCTTCAAGCCTTTTAATATAACAACAAAGTTTTTCGATAGCACCAAAATTTTGGTAAAACGACACACTTACAAAGCGACACAAATTGTCTAGAATCTTTTAATGTAGTGCCACTCGTTGCATATACCGACCAACTTTTGGTATAGAGAGAAATAGCAACATATTTTTCATATAGTGCCAAACTTTTGATATAGCAACAAACTTCTCTTATAGCGACAACCTTTTGGTGTCATCGTAAAACCACAGAAACTACACAAACAACACAAACTTGTGATATACTCAAAGAACCATAGCAACTCATGTTTACTTTATCGACAAAGTTTCCATATTACGACATGCATTTTATACAGTGACTAACTTTTGCTACAACGACATATTTTTTTATATAGTGACAAACTTTCACTATAGCAACACACTTTTGGTATAGAGACACACTTTTTGGTATTGTTTTGATGTTTACTTCTAAATACAATAATTTAAATTTTAAAACAAAAAATAATATTTACGAAAGAAAAATACAAAAATAATTATTCATTTGTTTACTATAGAAAATAATTTTTTTTTACACTTTTTCCCATATTATTTTATCACACTATTATACACGACTATACAAATTTAAAAAATAATATTGTTTCCGTTTTATTTTAATAATACTATTACTACTACTATTATTATTATTATTATTATTATTATTATTATTATTATTATTATTAAAAAAGATACAATTTAATAATTTTAATATAACCATAATCACATAATCATAAGTGTAATCATCATCATCATATTTATTATTATTATCATCATTATTTTTATACTTATTTTTATTATTGTAATAAAATAATTAATACTACTAATGATATTAATTATATTTATTATTATTATTATTATTAAAATATTACTAATAATTATATCACTAATTATTATTATTAGCTTTATTTGTTTTATTATTATTCTTATAATTAAAAAACAATTTAAAAATTTGAAGGGTATCATAATCAATAATTAGTTTTATTATTATTCTTATTGTTAAAAAAACAATTTAATTTTAAGGGCACCATAATCACATAATCATAGGTGTAATAATACTAATATTAATAATTATGATAATAATAATAATAATTATTATTATTATTATTATTATTGGTAATATTAACATTATTAATATTAATAATGTTAATATTAGTAATAATAATTACATTATTAAATATTTAATTTTTAAATATTAATAATAATTAGAATAACAATAATATTGGTACTAATATTTTTCTGCTCAAATGCGGTCTAGTAACTAGCACAACAACATAAAATGTTGTTCGTGTACACTGATCGGCGTCTTAAATGATGCTGATCGGAGTACACCAACAACATTTTATGTTGTTGTGCTAGTTTACATTTTATTGGGATTCTCCTTGTTGTCTTAATCAACCTATTAAAATGTACAGTTTATTGGTTATTTAAAATGGATAATAACCAACGTAGATCCAAATCCTAGGCTCTATCAAGCCCCAAGAGAGATCAAATTTTATTATTAATATTTAATATTATTTATGGTAGACATATCATAGTTTTTATTATTTTTTATTTTGTTATGATGAAACATTACAACATATCCCACATACATGGTTTTAAAACCATGTGCAAGGCCCTCCTAAAACCATGGGTTGTTTAGGATGCCTTGCACATGGTCTTAAAAACATTTGCATGGCCCACCTAAACCATGTACAATAAAACCATGGGCTGTATAGGAGGCCTTGCACATGGCTTTAAAATCATTTGCAAGGCCCTCCTAAACCATGTACAATAAAACCATGGGTTGTTTAGGAGGCCTTGAACATGCTTTTAAAAACATGTGCATGGCCAACATTGTTTTGTTCATAATTTAATTTTTAATTTTTAATTTATTTTAGGTTGGAACATTACAACAGCTCCCCCATATTAGGTTTTTTTTTGCCAACATTTATTTTTGTTTAGAAGTATTTTTTTAATTTTTTAATGGCCCAGAAAATATATTTATTACTTTTTACTTTTTAGAAGTAAAAAGTAACGCTATGTAACGTTACATAAAGTTATATAACATTACAAGATCTCCTGCATAGGGCTATATAGAGCCCCTCTAGGGACAATAAATTTAAAATGATATAGGTTACATCAATAATTGCTTTTAAATAGACATAAAGATTGGCAAGTGATGTCAAAAGTGAAATATAATGAAATGATGTCCTCAGAGTTATAAATACTCAAATCATACATGAAGTAGAGATAACCCTGGAATGATCCAAATTTGACAAATGATGTGTGAATGTTTCACTAATACATTTTAACGCCTAACTAAGAGTGCACTGTGGCGAAAGAAATAATTTGACAAATGAAGTAATACATTTTAAGGCCTAACTAATGTAATACATTTTAACGCCTAAGTAAGTGTGCACTGTGGGGAAAGAAATTATTTGGGCAGAGAATAATGTGAAATTATATTTTTGTTTTCTATCATCTATAACCTATTACAATGCAGCGATGTCACAATACAAGTAATACGAACTCAGATAAATAAACTTAGCTAATTCTCCGATAAATGTGAGAGGAACATGATTGATTCCACGTAAGATCAAGACTATTGAACTTTGGCCGCGTCCACTTTTACAAGTCCAACATTGCAACATTAGGACTGTTCTAAGTTGAAAGAAGAATTCGAAGTAGTTGATGAGATTTAGTTTAATAATTATTTCTACAAACTGTATATGCCTTATGTTCTTTCCGTCGGCAGAATCCATTGTTTCTTTGTGCCTGCTGGCAGTATGGCAACCATAGGCTGTTGAACAGACTAATGGCCAGCCACATTGACTTTTCTCGGTTTCCGGACGAATGAGTTTCGATAAGGAAGAAATAATGATAGTGCAAGTAATTAATGGCATCTGAAATACATAGCAGAAATGATTGTATTGTCATTGCATGCCGGGTAAGCTTTTCGACCGAGAAAAACAATATCATGAATGTGGCTTTCAAATCCCTAAAGCTTCAACACATTCATGATCAATGACCACCATTCAACTAGATCTCTCCATCGCATTTATTCATGGAACGTTTACATGTTCAGTGATTAACAAATCGGGACCATCAGTTAATTTTTCTGTTTTAGGTATAAACAGATTCTGATAAACCAGTGTCTTAATTTCTATAACATGGCACGGAAGGCTCTGATGCATACTTTCGAACCCTTCTCCAATCTAATAAGACGGGCCCCTAAGTGGCCATATTTGTCGGGCCGAAGCACACATGGTAGAGTTATGTCAACTTTACATTTGAAAGTGAAAATAAAGCAGCACATTTAAAAGTAAAATAAATATATATCAAAAGAGTCGGCATGTAAAAAATATATGAACTTTGTCTTGTGATTTCAAATTAAAATAAAATAAGCAGATTTGATATTAAAATAACTAAATATCAGATCTAAAAAATATATGAACTTTGTCTTGTGATTTCAAATTAAAATAAAATAAGCAGATTTGATATTAAAATAAATAAATATCAGATCTTATTCAACAGTTTAGTCATTATATTTTAATTTTTTTAAAATAATAATAGTCAAATCATATTATCATTTGCAGGACTAATTTGAAGTATTTATCATTTTATGCTTTGAATACGAATAAGGTTTAGATTTATAAATTTGAAATAATTAGATAGTGATATTATCATATGAAGGACTAAATTCAATTATAGATCACTTTATGCTTTAAAAATTAATAATGTTCAAATTTATAAAATTGAAAGAATCGCATAGTTGAGCAAAATTAGGTAAAGTTTTGTAACTTTTAAAAATATGTGCAAAAATCATATGTTACTGTAAATGGCAATGACGTTATCAAACTAAGTAAATCGGTAAATAATAACTATGTTACAAAAAAATTTAGGATGATTAGAATTTTTAATATTAGAATATTTTAAATTTAAGTGGCATCCCCTCCCAACATCCCCGCAAGTTTAAGTTATTTACGCTTGTTGTTCTTGCAGCATCAAAAGGTGTCTTACTCATGCAAACTCGTCTTCAATACGTTAAATCCATAACGTGCTTCTCTACCATGGTGAGATTCACATGGCTCGTGTACTAGAAAGACTATCACAACCTCTTTGCCATGCCGCTATGTACCTAGTCTGGGCACCGCAAGACTCTCCACTTGTAGGGAAGGCATTATAACATGAAGAATATAGAGACATGATCTTAATGTGCAATAAGATGATCTGGCATTCTCGCCCAGCAGTCCATAAGGTCATCGCTTGGTTTCCATTGCTTGCAAATTCGGGTTGGTCTAGCGTATCTTGACATCATCTCAGCCAAAGCTCAAAGCTTGGAATGGGAATTCCATTGTTCAACCTCCCAAATCCCACAAAGGTCTTGGCTTAGCTTGGTCTACCCCTAATATTCTAGCCATGACTTCTCATGGGAAGGAAGCAGACAACATTGCCTTGGAGGCCCTTTTTTGCAAAGAAACCCCTGATTATATCCACGACTTCATCGCGGCAATGGAAACTCGAATCTTGGGGAATTAAGGCTTCAGCTCGGGCCAGAGGTGGCAATTTCAAAATAATGGCGTCTAAAGTTTATCCTCTCTAGAGCCATGAGAGAGAGGGAAATTTTTGGAGATTTAGTGAAACTTTCAATGAAGATATTGAAAGAATCCTTGTCCACATGACATACATCATGCAACTATCGGAGTCGCCCTTTAGCAGGCCAACAAGGACACTAAGGGAGCTAGCACCACAGGAAAATGAGGATGAGGTTGAATCCACCACGTAGATCTAGTTTCCTTATTTAGCCCTACAAGTTCCGCCTTTATGTGCTATGTTCATGGTTCACTACACGACCAATTTTCCCCTTAACTTCTTTAGCTATGACATGGTGCTAATGTATAAAGGCTAGGTAGCTAATACTATGTTTTAATATTCTCTTTGGACTCTTCTCCATCTTACTCATTTTTGGTCTCATAATCACCATCTCATTCCATGTTTTTAGGGTCAAATCGAATATATGTAATTGTTTTTCTCTTTAGTTAAATAATAAAATGAGCTCTTCTTACTAAAAATTAATAATAACAATATTTATCATTATTTTAAACATTTAAAAATAATAATATTTAATGTTATTTGAAGGACTAAATTTAAATATAAATTATTTTACTTTTTCAATTCAATCTCCCCATTATGTTAGTCTTTTTAAAATAATAATATTGAACATGATTTGAAAACTAAATTTAAATATAAATAGATTTACTTTTTCAAGCCTAATAATGTTCAACCTTATTTTAAAGACTTGCATCATGGAAAAAAACTATACAAATTATCTGAGATCAAGAAAGATACTAAGACATCATATCTTTTTTTTCCACAGAAAAAGATCGTAACTTTATTAACAAAATTACATTCCTCACATGATCCACTATCATTTACTGATAAGTGTCCATTTCCTCAATTTCTCCAGCACAAAAAATGCTTTACAAATAGATAATAATTGATTTAAAAATCAAATTATATCCAATCCAAAAAATAAAAAACAGTTAAACTACAATCAACAAAAATTGTATCACGTAAGTTAACATAGAAAGTATTTTTTCACTTTACATTCATTAAAGTATATCAGCATTAAATCCTTGATCTTCAAAACTATACACACATCAACATGTAATCCTTGTTCGTCAAAGACTATGAAGAGTATATATATCATCTAAACTCAGTCTTTTTCAACATAGTTGTATCCTTCAAAACTGTTCTCAAAATAAGTTTTAACCTTCAAAAATAAACTGTCAAGATAGAAATATTTAACAATAACTGTCACAAAGTATCATATGCCATCAAGTTAGAAAAAAACACCATTCAGTCTCATGACTCACCCCCCCAAACCATATCCTAGAAAATCTTAAAAGTCTCATAAGTTTCAGTTCTCTAAAATCCTAGATTTTCCAATGACCATCCTCTAGATTAGCACCTGCATTAGCTAATAAATCAGCTTTAGAATTCCTTTCATGATAAATATGCTTGTATTCAACTTTTACAATGAAATTAGAAATTCAGATCACCTCCTGCAAGATCTGAGTAAGAGTAATATTATTAATCATGTACTTACCAGATACCTAGTTGATCACCAACTATGAATCCCCAAAAATATGCATAGTTTGAACCCCCTACTTCAAATCCAAAATGATAAGCAACTTTAAAGCTAAAAGCTCAGCATAATTATTGGTACCCAGCCCCAGTCCAACAGAAAATGTGAAAGAGTGCTCATGTGATAAATGCAGAATACCACCAGCCCCACAGGTCTGTGGCACTCCAGCTGCCGAGCCATCAAAAAACCCCCAGGGTGGTGCTTTGTCAATATGTTCATTAAAAACCATTCTAATGTTCATAACTCTGTTATCCAAAGGATAATAATTTAGTACCCCCAAAACTAAGGATGAAACCATGTAAGTCTTTGGCTGAATATCTTCAAAATAGCATTCATTCCTAGCCTTCCATATGAACCATGAAACAATAACAGGTAAAGATCTATACCTGATATCTGCATTCAAAAACCAGTTCTTTGGATAATCTAAAATTGATGTACCGTTCCAAAAATTAAAGTGTCTTAACTTGTTCTTGATTTCTGTCCAAACCCTCCTTGTAAATGAACATTCAAAACCAATATGAGAATTAGTTTTAGAATCCATCTTGCAAAGATAACACCTGCCAGGTCGCTCTCTACCTTTTCTACACAATATATCCCATGTGAGTGCTTTCCCTGAAAATAAAAACCAATAGTAGATTTTTTATTTTAGTGGGCATTTAAGTTTCCATAACCACTTCCACCACCCGGAGCATTCCATATCATTCCTATCTTGAATAAGATGAAAATAAACATCTTTGGGAGTGTAGTTACCTGTTTTAGATAGACTCCATACCAGCTGATCATCCTCAGTAGTTATTCTAACATGACTGGATGTTAGCAAGAAAACATAATTATTCCAAATTATGATTTCCTGGTCAACAAAATCAAATAAATCAGCATTTAACCAACCCTGATCCTGAAGTAATACTGTGCCAAGGCAAGCAATATCCTTCAAAAGAGAAAAACCAGCATTGTGAAGTTTATCAATCATAGAATCTGGTAAATAATGCCTCCATTTGCATCCAAGCCAAGGATGTATGCCAATACACACCTTAGTTCCAATCCCAACTTTCCACACAAGTGACTGTCCAATAAGATCAAAAGACCAAAGTACTGCTTTCCAACAAATGGAAATGCCCTTCTTTTTCTCAACAGAAACCCTTATCCAATCTAATAAAGTTAAGGGAAAAATATATTTTTGTATAGCAATCTGGACCCAAAGTCCTGTACCATGAATTATATTCCACACATTTTTGGCAGCAAGTGATTTAGCAAATAATGCAGGAATTTTTAATCCCCAACCTCCCAAAGATTTGGGATTTGCCAAAACCTTCCATGAAGACCAAGGTAAACAAGTAGAATCCTTATTACCAGACCATAAGAAATTGAAACAAATATTCCTTATTCTTTCAAGAATACCCACTGGTATCCAAAAGTGCATCCAATAAACTGGTATGGCCTCAAGAACAGACTTCACCAATATTAGTTTTCCTCCTTTGGATAACCATCTAAAACTCTAGTTTTTTATCCTCAATTCCACTTTTATAATGAGCCAATCCCAATCCTTTAGGAGATATCTGCAAGGTTTTAGATGAAAACCAAGATATTTCATACCATACTCAATTTTATCCACATTAAAAGAAAATATGTTCTAAATTGTAATCAACTCGGATTCATTCAATCCAGAATAATAGAAAGATTATTTTTTCTCATTAATAACCATACCAGATGCTTTATAGAAAATCATCAACTCCTCATATAATGTTGATAAAGACTGTTCAGAACTATCGAATACCAAAATGATATCATCCACAAACAAAATATGAGATAGTATAATATTATTACCAAAGGAGACACCCTGAAAATCCCCACTGTGTTGTGCATTAAGGATATATTTTCTCAATCCTTCTACCACAATAAGAAAAAGTAAAGGAGCCAAAGGGAATCCTTTCCTAATCCCCAAGCTAGATCTAAAAATATTTAAAGCCACCCCATTGATAAGTACAAAAAAATAAACTGATGTAATGTTGCTCATCACCCAGGTAATAAAGGATATAGAAAAACCCATTTTAGTCACAATTACATGTAAAAATATCCAATTTACATGATCATATTCCTTAGATAAATCAATTTTTAGCACCACTGATTTCATACCCTTACAATGTATAGAATGTAAACCTTCCTGAATGATTCCAACAGCTTCATGTATCTGTCTTCCAGGCAAGAACCCAAACTGTTCTTTAGAAATAATTCTCCCCAAAATATTTTTAATATAGGTAGAAATGATCTTACCAGTGATCTTATATATAAAATTATGTAAAGATATTGGTCTGAAGTCATCAAAAGACTTAGGAGAATCAGTCTTGGAAATCAATGCAATGAAGGTAGTATTAAAAACAACAGGTATTTTTCCACTAAGTCTTGAGTCTTCAATAACTCTTAAAATATCACTTCCCAAGACATCAAAAAGTGCCCTATAAACTTCCACCGGAATCCCATCAGGTCTAGAACTCTTGTCATTTTTACTTGCTGACAAAATAGACTGAATTTCCCCCAGTGTAACAGGAATCATACGTTCTAAATTTTCAGCTACAGAAATATCAAAAGGATATTTGTCAGCAATATCCAATATCTCAGGAAAATGAAGATTATCATCTACTTGAAACAGAGAATCAAAATTTTGTACACCTACCCCAACAATAGACTCAAATCCCTCGACAATATTACCCCTATCATCAGCTATCTTCCATATAGAATTTACAAATTTCCTATGATTAGCAATTTTATGGAAGAAAGGTGTATTATCATCACCACATAGCAACCAGATAGCTCTACTCTTCTGTCTGGCTTCCTTCTCTCTATCCAACAAAATCTTTCTTCTTCTAGATTCCAACACATACAGAGAAGCTTTATCATCTTCAATAGAATAACAAAAACCAAAATTGTTGCATGCATTCTCTAATAAAATCTCAATCTCTACTAATTCTTTAGTATCCTGTTCTTTCTTCTTAACAGACCAGCAAATAGATACGCTTTTAATCTTTTTAAGATTAGCAGAGAATTGAGATGCAGGAGACAAATCAAAATTTTCACCATACACCTTCCAAGTATTTTTCAATAAAATGACCAAATCCTCATGTTCCAGCGAGTGAGAATTAAACTTGAAAGGACTATGTGAAATCTTTTCATGACCTAGAATTTGTAAAAATACAGGATCATGATCTGATTCCCCCCCACACCCCACCCATTTATGAAAGAAGAGCTCAAATTCCAAGAGATTAACAAAAATCATCAATCTATCTAGACGTTTACAAATGTTCTCACTCCCAACTCTTCTGTTGGTCCAAGTGGGTGAAATCACACTTGGCACAATATCCACAAGGCCATGATCATCCAATATTTTTGCAAAAAAATTAGATACACAATCACTTCTGGCCCTATCACCCCAAATCTCAGATAAACCCATGGAGAAGTTCAGATCCCCACCAAAAATAATATTGGAACAGTTAAGACTCACAAATCCAAAAGGTGGTTCAAGAACCCTTCCCTATCAACATAAGGTCCATAGACATTAAGAAAACCTAACTCCATTTTAGGTTCATTCAAATAAAGAGCTACATATAATCCTGAATCCATTGCCCAAGAATTCAAGAAATGTAAAACTCAATTTCTCCAACCCACAAGCAAAAACCCCCAATTTTCCTTTAGCATCCACAGAACAAAAATTCCAACTAGGCAATAACAATTCTATAATACAAGCAAACAGAACCCCATCACCCATAGTTTCTTGCAAAAACAAAACATCAACATATTGATCATCCACCAGCCTATAGATAGCAAGTTTTTTAGGTTTACTAGCTAAACCTCTTCAATTAAGGGTCATTACTATCATAATGAAACCATAATATGAGAATCCACTGCTCTAAGTGCCCCAGAAACATTAGAATGTTTTGTACCCTACTCAAAATGATCTGTAGTCAATAAAACCCTACTTCCAATAGAAGTAACAGGATCCACCAATACTTTAGAACTAGATCTAAGAAAATAGCCAAAACTAGTACCCTTCAAAACCTTGATAGGAGAGATAAACCCTAAATCCCTGAGACTCGAATCACCCAAGATATAATTATTCAGATGTTCCACACCAGCCTCCAAACTTTTACTAAGTAAATAACCCTCCTCAAGATCCATCAACGAAGCCAGACTCAAAGGTTTTAGTATTGGATCACAAATCTCCTGGTCATTAATTTCAACAATATTACAAAGCTCCAGGGTAATATTTTTAGAATTTTCACAAACAATTACAGAATCCAAAGGTGAAAAACCCTCCCAGCCAACTAAAAGGGATAAGGAAGAATCAACATAAACATTCGATTTCTTAACTCACCAAACAAACTTGGACTTCGAAACAACAAAAGACTATTTCTTCACGAAAGGTAAATGATAGTGGTCTAAAAGATGACCATAGCAATGACATTGATTGCAACAGAAGGGCAAACCAACATAATCTAAAGGCTGAGTAAAAACAAAATATCCTTTCTTAATGATAATGTCTTCAACAAGACCATTGCGCATATCCAGAAGGACCAATATACAGACATCATATCTTGCACGAGTGTAAATGTCAATGCCGTTATAACTCTAAAACAAAGATGATTATAAATTTTTTTATTCTAGGAATAAAGGTAAATTAAAGTTAAATGACAATTCAATGGGATAATATGTAACGTAAGTAACAACATATTTCAAATATAATGTGAGTAACATATTTCAATTTTAAAACATTATATGAAAATTACAAGTTGTGTTATCATAGAATTAATCTATGAAATGTTAGAATTATTAAAAACACATTCCATAAGTTAAATAACAGGTTTCCTTTCTATTACAAAGTTGATATTCAAATTTTATTTGTTTTTTCAATGTAATAATAAAATAAAACTATACCTAGATGTATTACCAAACTCTATCATAATATACCACTATAATGACTAAGAAAATTGTGCTAATTACATCATAAAATGAAGAAAAGAACATCCTGTGGGTGATTTCAATGTATCCCTCAAGCTTATGGAAAAACAAATAAGGTATATATATAAAGATATATATATGGTTCACTATGGAAGTATATTCTACACTATTGCTACGTTCACTCGAGAAAATACTCACTTGCCAAGTATACATGCATGGACCTCAACTACCTCTGAGAGGGCCAATGTCGATAAATTGCTCACTAGTCTTATATTTCATTACATACAAGGGATCCAAAGGATAAAATGTCCTCCACGAGATTTGAAGCTGGGTGGGGAGTGCAATAACCAAATCTCTCAACCACCCAAGCTACGCCCAATGGACACACACACAAACACATATACATAATCAACTCAAAATCTTGTAACAACAACCATAAGAACATGTAGAATTACTAGAAAACAACACTGAGAGAAGAAGATGGTGTTATCCAAAGAATTTTACAAAATTAGAATATTTTAATCAACCAATCTAATGTTTTCTTCAAGTTTCTACTATTAAAACTTGATAATCTAAAATCTATAGAACACATGAAATAAAATTTATATCTATTTAAAACAAACGATTGACATATGAAAATGGAAGATATAATTAATACAATAGCATTTTCTTCTATGTCCTCTCGACACCTGGCATCATGCTATGTCCACCTGGCACCAACCAGAGATGTAATCCTAACCCCAGACACATTGTAATCCTGCATTTATTTGATGCGCCCCCCGAGCAGGTCGCACCTGGTGGCTCCAACCAAGAACAACATCCAACTGGTTGCGCACACCCTTCATCTAGCTTCGGCATGCACTCTCGATTCTCCTCCATTGAAGTAGATATGCAATTATTAATGGGAGAGCATTCGTGCAACCCTCATTTAAATGAGCACCAAAACGTGGAGGCATTTATACTCTCTGAAGTGATTTGAAGCAGTCATTCGCATGGCCCTTCTTTTAATGATATCTAGATCTTTGAAGCGATGGGTGGAGTACGTGTTCATTTGAACGCAGACCACTCCTGTGTGCAATGCTCTTGCCACCCTCTTTCACGATGTTTGAAATGGTGACCCTACCCTCTTCCTTCTGCATTTTCTCTACCATGACGATCACATTGGCTCTGGTTTGGCATTGGTTTGGTTATGGTATTTTCTCTACTATGTGTGTATCATTAGTTCATCCTTACACTATGACCCGACCGAGGGGAACCCCACGTGGGGGTGGAAGACATGGTTCTGTTTTGGAGGCAAAGAACCTTAGGAAGGCTAAGGTTGTTAACAATGGGTATTATAGCTCTGTCTTGCCTCTAGTTCCCGCTCTTATCAAATATTGGGAATATGCTCAGGTAGTGTACTTTCTAGCTATGAGAAATTAGGGAAATCATATTAACTTCTACTGGTTGGTGAAGAACATGCTCAGAAACTTGGTAGAAGAGGTTTTTGGGAACTGTTCTGCAACAAATTCTTCCATATTGGATGTGAGAGGTCTCCTGGTGCATCTGGACACCAAACTAGCTATCCTTGACACTAGTTTCACTGGAGATAAATATTCGTTGGAAAGGTGTTCCACAAGGCTCAGGCGTCCTGCTCCGAACTTTCGGAGGATCAACGTGGTTAGTGGGAAAAGAACTTTCCCTGTAGGGACTTCAGCAGTCCCCCCTCCAAGTGCCCCTCACTCTGATCCTTTGGCTTTGTCCATCCCATAACACTTGTTTGTGAAAGTGATAGGAAACTAGAAAGCCTTGTCAACCTCAACCTCCAGGAAGGCCCTGCATGACTTAGGAGATTCCTCGAGAAATCCTTCGTTGCTCTCCAACTTTTCAGTGCCCTCCACCATCAATATATTGTAGTTCAAAAGGGTCTGTTCGACCACTGGGGAGGTGTCCATATGCAACAAATCAAAGCCTCTGTCGACCAAGATTCTTCCACAAGAGTGGGATGCTGATTTCTTTGGTAATTGTCCCATAGTCAAAGATAAACCCAATCCCCACAAGGAAGAAGTGTATTCTCAAGTCGACCACCCCTATTCCTCTTGGTTTTCTACAAAGGTTAAATCTTTTTGTTAAAAATAGTTTTTTCTTGCTCGGCTAAATACCTAGTTTAAACTGTATGTATTGCAATGAAGTCGTGTTGGTGGATAATGGACAATTTTCTCCTATTATTCTGATGCCTGGTATTTTTGAATGTCGAGGTTGGTGGTTCTGTCAACCCAGACTACCTCGGTGAGCATCATTCCCTGTAATGTTTTTTGTACTTTTAATGTAACTATTTCCAATAGCGTTACAAAAAAAAATACAATAGCATTTTCTATTGCAAAACAAATATCAAAACTTTTGTAAAGAGTCAGTTACACTTTAATCTTCATTCCAATAGGAATAGCCATAAAATTAATACACTACATATTGAAAACAAAGAATCCACATAAGAAAAAAAAACACTTAAATGGATTTTCACACACAATGAAGATATAACATTTGTAAAAAATATTAAAAAAATGTAATATAGCCATATAAGTCATCGTATATATTACAAGAAAAATTACAATAATCTTCTTAGAACAGGTAACCATAGAGATAAATTAGGGAATACAAGTTGAAGAAATACATTTAATACCTTATAATGGCAATCCCTTATATTCGGCTAAGTATTTTTGTAAACATTGGAACCTTCTGATTGTACCTGGTATATTATTATACTATGTTAAAAAAGATATTTTGTTGTATACTAAACCTATGAATGAGGAGTGTTGGTCTCTACACGGAAAAACAATGTTAAACAAATTTACAAGATTAAAAAGACTAAATATAATATTAAATCTAACAAAACATAAAATAAATAAATATAAATTAAGAATATGAATATGAAAATACATGTCTAGAAAATGAAACTCATAGATATGTGTCACCACATAAGAAACTAGCTAAGAATAGTGAATGTATATTCTAAAAGAGAGGGAGAAAAGGAATGCCACGAGGTTAATTCTCTTGATTGAAGAATACAAAGGAATACTAACAAACATAGATATGGGATTTGAATGGAAGAATAAAAATAAAACTAAAATAAAACATTAAAATTTGAATTTGTAACAACCAACAAAGGGACAACTAACGAGGAAAGATAAATAACCACTTGATATTTGCAACTAGATGATCAAGGTCCAAGTTCAATCATGGTTTGCAAATTCTTCATGGCCATAGAGTGTGAACATTGAAGTCCTAAGTGTCAGATGGTTGGAAGACTACCTAGGTAATGTTTAACAACAATATTGGTTGTATAGGATGGATTACTCATTGTTGGTTTGGTAGGAGTACTTCTTGTAATGAATAATGGAGACTAGTAAAGAATATTGAATATAGAGATGCAAATTAAATGGATAAAAAGGATGAAAAAAAAAACATTCCCTAGAGATACCACAACTCGGTTAAGGGTTGGTTGAGGGGAAAACAAGATAGTAATTTTTCTATAGATCTATGGTTGGGTGGATCAAGGAAGACCTCACAATAGTTGCATATTTTTTCTACATATTCTAAAAAGGTGAGTTTTACTATTGACATTTTTGTTCTTAAGCTCTAATTAATCCTTAGTTATAAATTATGCTGCTATGGCTATGAATGGATTGCATTCTATGAGGAAGTTGATCATCCATAGAATTGATCCCACAATTTTGAAAGGAACGATCATCTTAAATGTTGATCTTGTTGTAATGGATCCTGTAATTCACAAATGAAGGAGTCTCCCAAATGATGAAGTTGGGATTGATCATACTTAGACTAGACCCCGTAATTATAAAAGGAAGGATTGTCTTCAATGTTGATCTTGTTGGACTGGATCCCGTAATTCCAAAAGGAAGGATCATCTAATATGATGAAGTTGGGATTGATCATCCTTACACTTGATCCCGCAATTATGAAAGTAAGGATCATCTTAAATGATTATATTGGAAATGTATCCCACAATTTCAAAAGGAAGGATCATCCAAGATGATGAAATTGGGATTGATCATCCTTAGAATTGATTTTGTAATTCCAAAAGGAAGTACGGTATTAAATGTTGATCTTGTTTGACTAGATCCCATAATTATGAAAGGAAGGCTCTCCCAAGATGATGAAGTTAGGGTTGATCAGCCTTAGACTTGTTGCCATATTTTTGAAAGAATGGATTGTCTTAAATGTTGATCTTGTTGGAATGGATCTCGTAATTATGAAAGGAAGGATCATCCAAGATGTTGAAATTAGGACTAAATATACTTAGACTTGATCCCATAACTACGAAAGGAAGGATTGACTTAAATGTTGATGTGGAAAGACTAACCATCCTTAGAACTGATCTCATAATTCCAAAAAGAAGGATCGTCCAAAATTATAGTATTGGACATGACCCCATGATTCCGAAAGGAAGCATCATCTTAAATGTTGATGTGGAAGGACTAACCATCGTTAGACTTCATCATGTAATTACGAAAGGAAGGATCATCTTAAATGTTGATGTTAAAGGACTAATAATCCTTATACTTTATCCCATAATTATGAAAGGAAGGATCTTCTTAAATACCAATGAAAGTAGTGGACTTGATCCCGTAATTCCAAAATAAAGGATATTCTAGCAAGTTAGTAGTTTACTTGATCCCATAATTATGAAAGGAAATATCATCTAGGATGTTAGTAGTGGACTTGATCTCATAATTTTGAAAGGAAGGATTTACTGATTACCATATATATGTTGTCCATGATCTCATAATTCTGAAAGGAAGGATCATGTTGGTTGTTGTTACCTTCCCTATATGACATTGATCTATCCTTAAGTTGTTTATGATGATGTCACATGTTTTTATTTTTGTTATTTCAGCTTTATGTTGACGAGGCATCCTCGTGTTGTCATTGTTGTTGTTATTTCATCATTATGTTGATGATGATCCAGGCTCATGCTGTAATTGTTGTTGTTATTCCACCCTTATCCTGATCATCCAACCTCATATTGTCGATGCTAGTAATGTATCATTTTTTATGCACATGATGATGATGTTCCATCAAATGATGATGATGCTCTAGCTCCATGCTGTGGATAATGTTCCAATTCCATACTACATATGATGATGCTCCAACTCCATGTTGGTGATGATGTTTCAGAGTTACATGCAGCATGTGATGATGTTAAAGAGAATGGTGATGCTCTAGATCCATGCTACATATGATGCTCCATTCCCATATTGTAGATGATGATGCTCCATCCCCATTCTATAATTGATGCTCTAGTTCCATACTAGATATGATAATGCTCCAACTCCATCCCATGGATGATGTTTCAGTTCCGTGATGCATATGATGATGTTCTAGTAAATGATGATGATGCTCCAGATTCATGCTGAAGATGATGCTACAGTTCCATACTATAGATGATAATGCTCCAACTCCATGCTACAGATGATGCTCCAGTTTTATACTGTAGATGATGATGCTGCAACTTTGTGTCGTTGTTGATTCTCCAACTCCATTCTCTAGATGATTCTCCAGTTCCATATTGCAGATGATGATGCTTAAGCTCCATGATGTTGATTATGTTTCATTTCCATGTTGTAGATGATGATGCCCAAGAACCAAGTTGGAGATGATGATACTTTAGCTCTGTACTAAACATGTTGATGATGGCACTTCAAATATGCACTGAATATGTTGATACTCCAGCTTCATGCTGAAGATGATGATTTTGTTCAAAACTTTCGATAATATATAGATGTACCAGAAAATGTTCCAAAAGATGATTTTGATTATGTCTCCTCTCTCCTTCCAATGAAGTTGTGTCGAGCGACACCACTTAGCGTTGTTGTCAGTAGAATACTCTTCTTGTTAATGGGGAGTCTTGAAATAATGTAACTTCGAACAATATTCTATTTGAACTTCACATTATTATTATTCATCCTTCAAGATATGTTACTCATGTAAAAGTTCATGTATATGTCATGAGGTAAACCCTAAGTTGGAATTCAGGTCAATACAACACAGAAAAGATGATTATAATTATTATTTTGAAGTATACCTAGGTAGGTAGGACCTGTTAGCTAGAAAAGTCATCCAAGTTGGGTAAAAGTTAGCTCAAAACTCTAGTATAATTAGGTAAGTTCCCTCCCTCATTTATACACTCTTACTCACACTTGTATTGCAAAAGAGAGGGAAAGAAGGAGGAGGACTAATGTATTTGGTATTTTAGCTCTTATGCTTGGGTTTTTGTCTCTCACTTGATGATACCTTGTTATTTGATCATTGTATACTAGTAGTCTATTTTGAGGAAATTTCGTTGGGTTTTTCCATTTAGGGTTTCTAGGGAAACTTGTTGTGTAACTTTTCATTGTGTTTCTTTGAGTGATCCACTTTATGTTGTTATTATGAAAATGTATTAAATGATAATCAAGTTAGGACTTAATCCATGGAAACATAGAAAACTTAACAAAGAGTGGCACTAACAAAATTGGTTGATTAAGGCCAACATTCCACCCAATCTCTTAATGGAATGGTTCCTCAAATTTATATTGCCATACATCACGAAAGATGTTTCAAAATATAGAGTGCGTAATGAGGAATGAGCTATCTTCATATCTCAACAATTAGATTTGATCTATGCCAAGTATGGGATTTTATATGAGATTATTTCTAATGTGCCATGTTCATAGTTTGATCCTAAGTTTAAACTTGGGCCACATGTTAATAGTATTGTTGATTACACAAGTACCAAGGTCGTCAACCAAATTAAACATCGAATATGATATTTGTCCATTAACTAGCTTGTGAATGAACACAATATGGCCTCTTCCACTCCCACCCAATTGGTGGATTTTCCTTCAGTGCATTTGTCAGATCAGAAGGGTAACAAGGAGCCCCAAAGAAATAAAAAGAAAGGGAATAACTAATAAATGGGGTGGGAATAAGAAGGAGAATCAAAATGATGGCAAGAACATGGATAATGTCGATGGGGACCATAAACCTAAGAAGAATGTTATATTCCCTTGCAAACTTTGTGGGAAGACCA
Source organism: Pseudotsuga menziesii (assembly GCA_001517045.1). Taxonomy (NCBI): domain Eukaryota; kingdom Viridiplantae; phylum Streptophyta; class Pinopsida; order Pinales; family Pinaceae; genus Pseudotsuga; species Pseudotsuga menziesii. The sequence continues at coordinate 275,923 of LPNX010379585.1, forward strand.
TATCACTTATGTCTACCTCATATTGAATATTACTTAAAGTACATCATACAGAGCCTAAGTGTGTTGACTAACCCTTTTCCTCCTAGTCAAAATATGGATTTGAGGACCATGAAACCAAAAGAAGTTCCAGTGGGCATCAAAATCCAGCGGTAGCTAAAGGTGGAAACAATTGCATCATCATGATGTTAGCTGCTAATGTTGTGACTCACTCAAAATATTATGGTTCATCACAACCCAACATTGGGAAGGGGCATGCTCCTCCTAATATTATGTTGCATATTGATAAGCCTAAAGCTATACCTCATATACCTAAAGGAGATCTTAAGAATTCAGGGAACAATCATAATCCAGAGCCACCTAAAATTACTCTATTGTTGAGTATTTGGGATATACTCCTTGTGCAATACCAGCTCTTGAATTTCTTCATACATGTCCTTCGAAGAGGAGGGACTTGTTGTCTTATCTTGGAGTAGTTTATCCTAATTCCTCCACTATAGTTATATTTAAAAATCAGGAGGCCCATCCTCGCTTGACTTACCATGTGACCTTTCTAGTCCATGTGGAGTGTCTTAATAATACCATCAAATGTGCATTTATTGATGAAGGTGTTGCAACTTTCATGCATACATCATCCATATTTCTTCCTCTTGAAGCTCGAACAAATCAAGCATGATGAATTTAGGATGAACTTAAGTGAGAGTGTTGGTCATCTCATGATACCATTTGGAACTCATGGTATATATACAAAAGGGAACATGGTGAATTTATCTCCCATAATTCCTGGTAAAATCGAGAATGTTTACATCAGTGTGGATTGATTTCCCAATGAAATCAAGAGATACGCTAAACTCTTTAAGAATTTCATGATGTATTTTATTGGTCATATGAAGAGATGTCAGGTTTCAACCCTTACATTGTTGAAAATGATATCAAAACATATCCAAATGCTAAACATGTTTGACAATGACTAAGTGCATTGAACCCTCACAAAGCACCTACCATTAAGGTTGAAACTTGAGATAGAGGAACTTCTCAAAGTCAATTTCATCTATCTGGTTTCCTTAACTGAATGGGTATACAATCTCACTCGATTCAATAAGAAGCAGGGAACCATCTGTGTATGCACTTACTTTATAGACCAGAATAGGGCTTGTCTGATCTATAATTTCCCCACAACATTCATTGACCAGGTTTTGGATGAGTGTGCAAGGAGTGATGCTTTCTTGTTTATAGACAAATTTTTGGGTATAATAAAATACAAATTAAACCCAAGGATCAGCATAATACCATGTTTATTTTTCCTTGGGGTACTTTTGCATACCAAAAAATCCCTTTCTTCCTTAAAAACACTAGAGCCACTTTTCAGCAGCCCATGACTTTTTCTTTCCATGACCTTAAGCATATTATCGAGGTTTATCTAGAATATTTATCTTCCCACTCTCATCCGAGGGTGGATCACCTAGATTATTTGTGCTTGTTCTTTGAAAGATGTCACTACTATCAAATTTGGTTAAATCCTAAAAAGTACATATTTTATGTGAAAGTTGGTTGTTTGATGCGATTCATTGTATCTAAGGACGTGTTTAGGGTCAATCCGATGAAGGTTAAGGCAATACTATAGTCTCTCCCACACACATTATTATACATCTTCAAAGTCTCAAGGGAATGGCAAATTTCTTACCTCGATTCATTGTCGATTCATTGTCAATTACACCAATTTAACTAAGGGATTTATGTGCTTGTTAGAAGAGAATTTGCTCCACTTAGAAATTAGAGGAAATTTCCACTCAAAATCGGCCTCCTAGGAAAAATAATAAAGTAATAGTTAAAATAATAAAATAATATTTATCAATTTTGGAGGAAGAAAAGAAAAAAAAACTTTTTTTGTTCTTATTTTCGACATATATGCCTGTGGTTTTACTCAAATTTCAATCAAGAGATCTTGTTGGATGTGAAATTAAATTCTACATCCAACTAGTACCCACTATAAATACTTTTGACAAACCCCACTACCCCAAAAACAAGAAATACTTGAAAACATGATGATGAGTAAAAACACTGGGAGATATGTCGAAAATACGAACAAAAAAGTAGTTTTTTTATGATAGCTATCCCCAAATTTATATTAAAAAATGGTTTAATACCTATAAAATATTTCAAATTTAAAGCAATTTCATTTTCTAACACATGTTGACATAGAATTTGAATTATGGTTAAAAGGCCCATTTTGAGTTGAAATTTCCTCTAATGTAACCTAGATGAGCAGTGTTAGGATGTTGTAGTGGTTCTAGAGGTGATTAAGAGTCACCTTAAGGACCAATATGATAATTTTGTTCATCCCCTCCAATTTATAACATGCGACTTGGTCCTCTTGCATGATTAAGCAAGTGAACCTTTAGGGGAGGGTAAGTTTAACCCCATGTGGCATGAGCCTTACGTTGGGAAGCATGTTCTAGAGAAAGGTGCCTATGATATGGAAGGATAGAAGGGAATGCATTGGATGATATTAGAAATTCTCTCTATATTAATAAATACTATGCTTAACATTTATCCAAGTCTTACATCTTGTATAGTATTATAAAACTTGTATAGTTTGTTTTTTCTTATTTTAGTGTTATCGGTTTGTTGGCATGCTTCCTCTTTTGTGGAAGATGTTGATGGAATATTCGATCTATTTAGGATTCTCTAATTGTGCCAATATCCACAACTAGAACCTAGCTTCAACTTCCTGGTTTATTTATGCACGTGAGGGTCAGTTGGTGTCTTTGAGAGGTGTTTGTCTCCTACCATCACTAAATAACATTGTTGAGTATAGAGCCATGATTTCTAGTTCCAATGGTGGCTGATCTCTTGAAGTTCTCCTTCACTCACAGTTAGTGGCATCACAATTAAATGGTTTGTATTGTATCAAGGATCCTACATTATGAACAATATTCTTGAGGGTAAGCTTGTTGGAGGAGCAGTTTTATTACATTACAAACATTTACATAACTAGATAGTATAATCATGTTTCCAATTCATATACAAACTACGTAATACATTGGTGCTTTCAAACATACATAAAGAAGCATGAACACTAAAATACATTCACATTAAACACATGTGTAAATATTTAGAAATGATTGCTATAATTTTTTTATTTTTCGAATAGAGTTTAAAAATGGTGTTGTATTACAAAAGGTCATAAGTACAAAAATGGGGCTTTAATCCACCAAAATACACACAAATCAATAGAAAATGTCTACATAGGTGTAACAAACCCAAACTCCTTTTTTTTTTCTTGGGAGGTGAGGTAGTTTTCTTTTTACAACACATTCATCTCAACCATAAAAAAATTAGTCTCAAAGGATTACATGACATTACAATTAAGATCGTTCTCTATCAATTCTTAAATTCCTACATAGGAAAGTAAATGTACGCTTGTTGTAAAGAATCCTTCCATGGTCTTACTAACAAGAGCTTGTACATATTATCCATCACCTATTCATGATAACAGAACAAGATTACCTTAGTCTCTCTTATAACATAATAATTGTATTCTTCATGTAAGTATAGCCTTAACATAATCCATAGTTTATTTATTATGTACAAATATGGAAATAAGTGTTCTTAAAAACATGTAAGAATTACAAAGCATTGACTTGGATGACTTCACAAAAATAAAACACATAACATAAAAGAGTAAGAGAGAGACATTGATATACATGGTTCACCCAAACTTGGGGCAACGTACACCAAAGTTTGCTAATATTGTTATTATTTTTCACTAGGAAATTATAATTGTGTAGATCATTCGCTACAACATATTTTCTTTTTTCTCTAAATATATTTAGAGATAACATTTCTAGGACTTCTATTCCTTATCACAAGGATTAGTTTTTAATTATGGACTATTGTTACACATTATTTTGTCTTAAACAATCCAAGTAAAGATTATGAAAATATACATGTATACTAGGCTCCCTCTACCTAACTAGTTTTTAATCCATCCTTCACCAAATCCTATATAAAGTTACATACACCCTAATGTTAAATCATAAGAGATTTTCCCCTTCACAACTATATGTTATCTTATTATTAAAACTAGTGGAATTATAAAATAATATAAAAAACTATAATTCATTATAAGATACATATTTTAAATAAGGGTACTACTCTCGAGTGACTGGGTTGAATTGAATTCTTTTATCTTCCAACTATTCTCCACGATTATAGAATATAACATTCTACTCTATAATTAAACAATGAAGTTCTATTAGAATTCAAATTTCTATTAAAATTCAACTTTGGACATTTAGAAAGATAAAGCATTGAGCCCTCTTAAGCCCAATTTGAAAGGGTTCAATTCTAATATTTTAAGGCATAGATATTCAAATTCCAACGATTAAAATTATTTAACTTTATAATCACTCAAACATTATCTAAGTTTTTTTAGCATCTCAAGAAGTGGAATTTCAATATTTATTCATGACTAACTACTCCTATGAAGGTACTCTATCTCTTGCAAGAAGTCAATTCATGGAAAATACCTTTCGTCGCCACCAATGGAAGGAGTTAGGTGGGAAAGGAGTTGGTGTCAATCCTCCCCCTAAACTCTGCATCACCTCTTCCTAGGAGGTCTGGGATGGATCCCATAGACTATGAGGATATACCTCAACTATAGGGCTGAGACTTAGTACCCTCTCAAAGAATAAAGTGCTCGTAATGATGGCATAACTGAAGTTCTTTATCCTACCTAGCTTGTAGTCTTGTTTCATAGTGCTCAACAATTATGTTCTCTAGTCATATATGTTGTTCAAGAGAATACAACCTTATAACATAGGGTCTCGTGGATTACCAACGTACTAAATAAACTTCCATACATTCAACCATTAAATAATTTGACAGATAAATAAGGAAGAAATGAGTTGTACCTTGCTTAGGCAGGTTGATCCTAGCTTTCTTCTTCAATCCAAATTGATCCAATAGCTTGTAGGGAATCTCCAATGCCTACAAAGAGAAATACCTTTCCTGCAATATATTATATATTATATAGAAGATTAATGAAAACATAAGCTTCCAATGAAATGACAAGACAATTTAGAAATCATAATACATAAGAGAACAAAGACACATATTGGAAGAAATACTCTCTTTATTGATAAACAAGTGATGGGAGATTACAACCAATATTTGAAACAAGTGCTCCTTTGATAGCCAAAGGAATTGAGTTCTGCTGCTCCAAGAACTCCAAAGGAAAACCACCAGCATAAATTTTCTCTATAAGATGATGATGTTTAGCCTCAACTCCTACCCTCTATTTATACATGAGGAAAGAGAGAGGTTATGAAGGTTGATATGGTTGAGGAAGTAGGGATTGTTATGATTAATATCCTAACTTTCCTCGACTAAAATTGTTTATATTTGTTAATTTTGGATTAGGGAATTCATGACTCTTAATACTAGCAGGTCGTGCATGATACATGACTTTCATAAGGGAAACCCATGAATTCCAACCCTGATCATATATACGCAGGTTGCAATGTCAATACTTCCAAATGATTCTTGATTTGCAATGGTAATAATTGTGAATTATCCCTAATGACCCTATAAAAAATAGGTCAGGATGGTAGGATGATGATTCCATCAAAGCTCATGTACATCTATATTGTTTTGGCCACTTCTATCCATTTTGTCCTTTTGTGTACCAATACATTGAGTATTAGTACTCAGACGAAGAAGTGCCATTTCATAGGATAAAAAATAGATACCCTGACGAGTTCAATGTTCAACTAGGCTAATCCAAATAATCAATTTTCTACTATGTTCAGTTCAATTGATCAGTTCTGGGAAACAACTCTATGCCAAGCAATTTCTAAATTTTGTACTAGTAGTGCCACTAATGTATCTGCTATGGAGTTAAATCCTACCTATATAATAGATTTCCTATATCTTTTTCCAATTCATCTCCTTGGTAGACCCTTGAACATTCATTCTAGTCAGGTTGTGTTTGATGCCCCTCGTGTTCCCACAATTTCTAGTCTTAGTGTGCACTCCACCCCACACACCACTCAAGTGATTAGTTCACAACCTATCTCAAATCTAGTTTTAAATCCTTCATTGACAAGTGCTTCTATTCCTTGCACGATTTTGTTGAACGTAGTTGGAAATCACTCTTTACCCTCCACATCCTATACAACTAGAGGATATTATGTTCCTCTTTTACACAATTTTTTGAGAAACACACCTTCAGTTCTAGGATCTAGTGGTTATAGGCCTGTTTCGCAGCAACTCGCATCTGCTTGGGCTCATCCTCAACAACCTTACGTGAGAATCCAATATTAAGTGCGTCTTAGTATAATAACCCCCTATATTTACGTTACCTAGGTGGCATTTCAAATCAATGGACAAAAACTTATTAGCAACCCCAAACTATACCTAACGTTGTTCAACCTTTGGTGGGGAAGAAAATTTCCAACTACCAACCATATGTAGGTTACCATGGAAAAGCATAGTCATCCTATGTCCCCATAGGGATTTCGATGCTTTATCAATCATTAAAACTACCCGCAACCGAATAGGAAGCTCCCTTTCTTGGAAACATTGGATTTTCCATATTTGTCCAAACTGATCAATGATCCCATTCTACATGACCCTTTTTGGCCCTCCATTGTGGTTAAGTTATCATCATACATTCTGAAGTTTGATGGGAAGAAAGGTGAAGATCCCAAAAATCATGTAATGAAATTCCATCTATGGTGTTCATCGAATTCCTTGATGGTTGTTTTCATTTGCCTATGGCTCTTCCAAATAACACTACATGGCACAACTGCAAAATGGTACATCAAAATCCCACAACACTTGTTTATGGATTTTATATGCTCACAACAACATTTTTTATACACTTCCATCTACCCTTCTTTTATGAGACTACTACCAACCTTTTAACTTCTCTTTGACGACTTCCTCCACCCATATATCTGATCACATTCATGAGTGGAGGCATTGAAGGTTGATCAAAGTCCCCATTCCAAATCAATTTCTAGAAAATTGTTTCACAAATTCATTGTTTCCACCTATTTCCAAATATGTGGATATGGGAGGAGTTGTTACCGAAGAGCAATCTATCTTCCATGCACAGTACTTGGATTTGGTGTATTCCTAGTCCAGAATGTTGTATGACTCGATCCCTCATTCTCCTTATCCCATCACTGATATATGGATAAACACACAAATCACAAAATAGATCAGACAATTTGTACTCAGAATTGAAGAATGAAACAGTGCAAAAAGTGGTTTGCAGCTATATAATTATTTAATTAATCAAAAGTAATTGGATAATAATTACAATGTAATACACTTGAATTAATAGCTAGTCATTTTGAAATAATGAGAGAGGAATTCGAATTGATTGAATCTACGTAACTAAATGGATAGCTAGACATGTTTAAATCACTATCGGAGCCTAACTAGTTAGATCCAGTTGTCTAAATTAGTGCCTCAATTAGTTAGAATCAGTTAACTAGTCTAACTGAATGTGGTAGCTAAGGAAAGGTTCCTTCCCACATGCAGCTAATCAATGACTGGCACTAAATGAATGTAACTGACTCCTAACTAAGCTTAACTAGTCACTAACTGAGCTCAACTGAAGGAGGTTGGTTCTGGCACTCCTAGTGGCTCTTAAATTGTAGGTATTGGTCTAGGAGGTGCCTAAACTAATGCACGCAAGTGCAGTCAGTGGAAGTTAGACTCAACTAGTGTTCCTCACACTTTAGTAGTGGGTACATGTGGCCCAATTAGGCCATGTGGACCCAATGATGCTAGTGACTAAATATAGACTGAAAAGACTCCTAATTTAGACATCATCGACTAATTAAAAACGGCAGGATTATTATCCTCACGGCCCCCCTGAATGATGACTTGGAAAATTTGTGGGCCCTGGTAACTATGATCATAGGTCACCCATTACAGCTAAATAAAAGTAACTGCTTAATACAAGGAAACGGGGAAAAAACCACATGGGAAAAAATCCCCCCGTCAAACTATGCAAGTAGAATCAGGATTCAAGTTCAAAAAACTTAAAAATATGTTGCCGCAACCTTCCTCTGTGTGGTATATCAAAGCAACATGCATTATGTTCTATGCACAGTTATCTTGGGTCCTAGCATGTAGAATTCTCCATATTCTCCCAAAACAATGATTGAAGGAAGGAGGAATGTAACCTTTTCCTCTTTTTGGATGAAGAGGTGTATGATCCACTTTATTATTTTGAGAGAAGCATACTTGATCAAACCTTTCCATTTAGCATCTCACAGTAATTTTTTTACATCTCTCTGAAGAAGGTAATTTTTCATGACGCAACACAAGGTTTTGTTTTTGGAACTGATATTTTGTCCTTTGTGTGTCAGATGGATTTCTAGTCATCTTCCTAAATTTCCATTTGGGACTAGGGATTGGATTTGGATATGAATCACCCTGAATCTCAATCTCATAAATGGATACAACTATTTCTTCTTCTGATTTTGAACTGCTGGTGGAAACTACAAAAGGAGTAGATAGAATGTTTTTACCCCCCATTTCAAGTGGCAACTGAGAGTGCACTGGTTCTGAAAATGGCAAGAAGTGTGACAATTCATATGCCTTGGAGGCATGATTTGTAGCACCCTTCACCATGATGTTCCCAGTAGAGATATATGTGATCTCCACTGATTCAGGACCAAATGCCACTTTCTTTGGAGGGCCGGTGTGAGTCTAGTATACAGATAACATATTTTCAAATAAGGAGGGAACATAAAGCACATCTTTGAAATTTCCATGTTCAATCTTGATAGAGGCCTTCCCTTTGGCTTGAATTTGACTATCATTACCCATGTGAATACTAGGGCCATCAGTGGAATGCAAAGAAGAGAATAATTTTCTGGATGCAACTATATGATTGGAAGCTCCTGAATCAATCAAGAAGGCATGTGTTCTTGAACAACTAGCATTTAGTTCATGGCATCTCTCAGAATGTTCTTCAATTTCTTCTCTATGGTCATCCTTCCTTGTGCTAGTAGGTACAACGATGTTATGTTTCTCTAGAAGAAAAACCATTAAATAAATTGTTCTTCGCATACAGGATCTTTATGGATGAAATCCCCTTCCACAATAATAACAAAGGATCTTTCCTTTTCCATTCTTCTTGCTCCTCCTTGAACCTGAGGGATCATCTGACTGCTCTTTCTCCACAGGAGGCTCATTATTTTACTTTCTTTTACCATTCATAGCTTTGGTTCCTCCAGCAACCAATTCTTTATCTTTGGAATATCACATGATCCCCATTTGGACCATCTTGTCATGCTCATGGGCGAGAGACTCAATAAAGGCATTGAGAGTTGGCATCTTCTAATTCGTTGTTGTGAGATTCTTGGTATGAAAGGTTGATACAAAGGCTGAGTAATCCACGCCAAGTTTTGAGAGAATGGAAAGGATGAGTTGATCATCCTCCTTCTCAACTTTACATAGCTTCAACTGGAACACCAGGTGCTTGAATTTGGTGAAGAAATCATTCAGAGTTTCGAAGTTTCCTGCATGAAGAGAAATCATCTCATTCTCTAGATGATAGATCCTTAGGTCATATTTCTTATCAAATAGGATTGCTTTCATTAATCAAAAGTAATTGGATAATAATTACAATGTAGTACACTAGTATTAATAACCAGTCAATTCGAGTGCATGAGAGAGGAATTTGAATTGATTGACTCTACCTAACTGAATGGATAACTAGACATGTATAAATCACTATCGAAGCCTAACTAGTTACCTCGAGTTGTCTAAATCAATGCGTCAGTCAGTTAGAATCAGTTTACTAGTCTAGGTGAGGAAAGGCACCTTCCCACATGCATTTAATCAATGACTGGTGCTAACTAAATGTAACTGGATCTAACTGACTCCTAACTAGTCTTAACTAGTCACTAACTAAACTCAACTAAAGGAGATTGGTTCTGGCACTCCCAGTGGCTCCTAAATTATAGGGATTGGTCTAAGAGGTTCCTAAACTAATGCATACAAGTTTAATCAGTGGCATTTAGCCTCAACTAGTGTTTCCCACACTCTATTAATGGATACATGTGGCCCAATTAGGCCATGTGGACCCAATGATGCAAGTCACTAAATATAGACTAAAAAGACTCCTAATTTAGATATAATTGACCAAATTGGACAAGTCAGGATTATAATCCTAACATGACACCCACCAAGAAACATATTTCTTGTCCTACAACGAACTCAAATTCTATTGTTTCTACTGAGGTGAATGCAGTTTAATCTTCGCAATCACCCAAAAATATAAAATAAAAAGGGTAAATGGAAATCCAAAAAACTTGAAACTAATAGAAGAACCCAAAGACTACAACTCCAAATAATGAGTTGAAACCCAAGAGGAAAGCTAATATTCCCTTTCTTTTGTGTGGATATGACAACTTCAACAAAGAATGTCCTAGACATGAAGAGGCTAATATATTTTTGAAGAATAATATTGCACTGACAATGCTGACTGATCCTTTGCCCTCGCAACAACAATTGATAGATCATGCATATTTTCATGGTACCACTTCTTCCATGGATGAAATCTATATGATGTCCACCGAAACAGTTGTATTAACTATGTAAACACATACATATGACAAACCTCCAAAGAAAAAAGAAAAATTTTCTCCTTCTAATAACTCTCCTTCAATGAACCCGTCTTATTCTCTATCTCCTACTACTAGCCCTATTACCATTGAAAACAAAATCCCTAATGCCATTTTACATCCTCCTAAGAGTATTATCTAGAAATCAATGTTTAATCATAGCACTCGAGCTACCCAATTTTATAATATCGTTGAAGATTTGGCTTAGGAACCCTGCACTATGCCCACTTTGGAAGTACTCCAAACTTGTCCTTCTAAATGTAATTTTTTTTTCATCTGTCAGGGATTTAGATATGTATAATTTGAAAACAATTAAATTTAATTTGGAGAATTTTAAACTGATATTATCTCACCAACTTTCGTTCCATATCATGACCAAAGTGATCGGTAGACAGGTTCATTATACTGTACTAGATGAAGGAACCTCCACCTCGGTGATATCTATGTGTTGTTAGAGATCCATTGGCTGCCTGGAAGTTAACCACTCATCAACCACATTGAAATATTTTTATGGACAAGGTTTTCAACCCTACTTCTTGTTACCATCTTTGTCCATTGAATTAGAGGGAAAGACCGTCTCTATTCAGGTATAGGTAGTTGAAGCACCTTTAGATTACAACCTTCTATTGGGAAGGAATTGGTTCTCTTCCATGACGGGATTCACCTCATTGATTTTTCATTTTCTCCAATTTCCTCACTAAGGAAATATTGTGTCTATCGATCAACTCGTTTCTTCTCCCCAGATGTCACTTCCACTACAACGAACAATGTTCCTAAGTTGGGGAAATCACCTCCTACATATTATAGTGTAGGAGCTGGAATCCTTAAAGAATCTTCCCTTTTGGGAGTCTTTCCATCTAATTATTCCCCTATTATGTCTCAAGTTTCCTCAGTGAACATGATATCCTCCACTATCGGTGAAATGTCAATGGAAAAAGAATTTGGTAAAACTCCTTCACTGAATCCCCCCAAAAGCCTTATATGGTGCAATTCAATACACTTCTGAAGCATACATAGATAACCACCATATAGTGGCATCAAATCCTTACCATTTTCCTTATTGGTTAGATTCCGCTCTCCCTACCCTCGATTATCTCTTACAAACTTTTCCTTCAGAGGATTCCATTGTGGAGACTATGAGTTGGGATGAATATCTATGGGAAGATCATCATCATAGATCCTCTTTCATTCCTAATAAAAATTCGATAGAACCTAATTTATTGTATCTCATTACTTTCGATATAGTAAAATATAATACATAAGTAAAACTAAAGTGCAAAACCTTGATGGATATTTATACATGAATTAAATTTACAGAAGCAAACTAGATGAACATTCAACAAACCCTGGATAAATATAGCATAGGAAATAAATTACAGCCTAGGGTTATAATTTAAAATGTAAACCCTAGAATATTTAAAAAATAAAACAAACACATAAGGTTAGAATCTATCATCTAATATTTTCCCTAATTTATCCATCATTTATTCCACAAAATGAAATAGGAATCCTAGGATTGCATGCCTATAAATTTAAGCTCCTTTAATCATTGAAACCTGCACACTCAAATAGCCAGTATTAACAATTCATAGGAAGATTTGAACTCTGTATTATATAACCGAATCACTTCGGAACTACCATGTTCCACCCAACCATGACCCGGAACCATTCCTCATTTCAATCTGGATCCCCCCCGAGTTGGTTCCAACATGCAAGTTGCTTAGAGAACTTAAGGTGAGGTTGTCCTAGTTTTGTATATCGGGTCTAGATCAGTTCTCCAAGAACTCTCTCTTGAGAAATTAGTAGGCAGAATAATGACTCCAAAAATATAGATCAGGTCCCCAAGCCTTTCCTTGTCTTGAGACTTTATAGACAGACTTTTCGGTTCGGGGGGTAGTTAAATCAAGAATTGCTTCATTTATTGATTTAACCCTTTTCATTTAATTTAGTACTTTGAATATCTAACTTAGGAACTTTTAGCTAGTTCCTAATTTGCTTTTGTAGGTATTATACTATTTAATTTTTATCTTAGTAATAATAGTAATAGATGGAACTTTTCCTTCTTTCTCGTATTATTAATATTATTACTATATTCAATATTTATTCATACCATGTATAAAATACATAATAATATAAAATTTGTTAACATTTTTCTTAGGGCATCACATATTTTGATCCTTATAATTACGACACTTTCTTCATTAAGGTCATCAAGTAGATGGTTAGTTCTACTAGGCTAGGCAACTCTAAAAATCCTTGCATGTTAGATTCCCTTGTATAACATGGTAGTTCTTCAGTACTTGATGAGAATACAGAAATTCAAAATTTCATTTAATCACTTATAAACAAAAGTGATGAGATCAATATTTTTCTCGATTCATTTTCACTTGGGAATCATTAATTCTTTTCAATAACTCCTAGTGCTTACCAGAGCCCATATAAACGCTAAAAACAAGGAGTTACAAACTTAATGCTATTCTAGATCTCTTTGCTCAACATTAATACTAGGATGTACCTGTACGATACACCTAGGGATACAATGGCCAAAGATATGATGTTCCATAGCTTTTACTCAACACCAACATGGAAGGATCTAGGCCTTATGCCCAACACTTCCAACTTATATGTTCATGTGTTCCAAAGCTTCACACTCAACACAAAGATAATACTCATGTGCTCCAGATATTCTCGCTCAACACAACATTAACTACTCATGTGCTCTAGATCTCCTCGCTCGACAAAAAACATCTCATCAATCATGTACTTCAGGGTCCACGCTCAACAAAAACTAGCATATATATATCGTCAACAATTGGATTACGCCCAATCTATAAAAAAAATCATCATGTTCATATGGAGTGGGGTCTTTGACCCAATATATCAAAATAAAACATAAAGATAACATCATAATCAATAGGCTCATATATATAAGTGTTAGGTCCAAAATTTGGGATATTACATCCCTCCACACTTAGAACAACACTGTCCCTAGTGTTCTAGGGATTCGAAATTACATCATGAAACAAGGATGGGTAAGCCTTTCTCATGGTGGCTTCATTCTCTCAAGTAGCCTCATCTATTTCGAAGTGCTTCCATTGCACTTTCAACTGGACTACGGTGCTCTTCCTCCACTACACCTCTCTCTTCTCTAATATATGAATACGTTCAAGGGGAAACTTCCCTTCAGGTTCCTCCTATAATAAGGACCAATAGACTACATGTTTAGTACCCTAAACATATTTCTTTAATAATGATGCATGGAGAACATTATATACTCTTATGTGTGCGGGTAATGCTAGTTCATATGCCACTGGTCCTCTCTTGGCCATTATTTCAAAAGGTCCAGAAAACCTAGGTGCTAACTTATCGCACCTTCCCAAGCTCAACGAGCTTCATTTTGCTTTTACTTTCAAGTAGACATGGTCGCCTACTTGATAATCTCTATCTTTCCTTTTTTTATCTCCATAAATTTTTTGGAGGTCTTGTGCTTCTTTAAGGTTCACCTAGACCTTGGTAACCAACTGTTCCAATTCCATTAATAAATCATGCCCTAACATGAGCCAATCCACTGGGCTATTCCAAGTAACCGGTGTTCTACACTTACGTCCGTAGAGTACCTCAAAGGGACTCATCTTGGAAAAATTCTGGCAACCGTTGTTATATGCAAAATCTGTGAGATGCAGGTAGTCTTCCCACTTAGTGGGGTTATTCATGACATACATCCTAAGCATGTCCTCAACAATCTGGTTTACTCTTTCGGTCTGCCTATCTATTTATGGGTGATAAGCAGTGCTAAATTTCAGTTGCATTTCTAATCCGGAAAATAAAATCTCCAAAAGTTTCTTGTAAACTTAGCATCTCAATCCGAGATGTTTTCCTTGGGTATCCCATGAAATATAAATATCTCCTTCAAGAAGATATCGACAATGTTAACTTCCTTATAGGTCGACTTCACAAGAATGAAGTGTGTTGCTTTTGACAACTTGTCAATTACTACAAAAATAGAATCATTTTTCTTTTTACTTTTTTTGTTGATCAGTGATAAAATCCATACTAATGACCTCCCACTTCCATTCCAAAATGGGTAATGAATGCAGCAATCCCAAAGGGTGCTGATGCTCAGCTTCGACCAGTTGACATTTCGTGATAAACATCGCAATGTCAGCCTTTAATTTAGGCCAGAAAAGTGTCTCTTGATGGTGGATATCATCTTTCGATATCCAGGGTGCCCCGAGTAGGGTGCCCAATGAAATTCTGTGAGGATGCTGGACTGAATGTCCCCTCCTTCTGCAACGTACAATCTCTCCTTGGACCATAGCAGTCCTGATTCGTCTACCATGTATTCTTTTTTTTGTTGAAACAACTTGTCCTCTTAGACTTTCTTGAGTATTTCTATATATAAAGGGTCAACTCTATTGATCGTTCTGATCCTCTCATGCACATCTATATTTGTTTGACTTAAAGTCACCTCATATAGCATATGAGTTCGTAAGCATCAACAACCTTGTTCTCTTTCCCTTAATATGCTTTAGTTTGAAATGGTACTCACTAAGTAAATACAACCATCTGGCTTGCCTTGCATTCAAATCCAGTTGATCAAATAAGTACTTTAACCTCATATTGTGTATATTCAGAAGGAACTTCCTTCCCATGAGTTAGTGCCTCCACATTTTCAAAGTGTGGATGACCACCGATAACTCAAGATCACGCATGGGGTATTTTTGCTCATACTCTTTTAGCATTCGCTACTCATAACAGATCTCATGATCGTTTTGCAAGAGGACTCATCCAAGTCCTTCCTTTCATGCATCCATGCAAACAATGAAATCCCCTTTGAGATATGCAATTCGTAGTATCAGTGCAGTCATCAAAATTTGCTTAATCTTTTGAAAATGTTCCACGTACTTGGTTGTCCATAAGAAATTATTTTCTTTCCTTTTCAAAGAGGTCATGGGGTAAGCTATTCTCGAGAAGTTATCAATGAACGTTTGATAATATCTGCCTAATCCAAAAATGGACCTAATTTCAATGACACTAGTAGGGGTAGGCCAATCCTCTAAGGCTCTAATCTTCTCCAGGTCCACAACTATCCCTATCTTGGAGATAATGTGACCTAAGTACTATATCTGTGGTTTGTAAAAATCACATTTACTAAACTTAGCGTAAAGATGGTATTCTCGTAACACTCGTAGTACTATGCCAAGATGTTCTTCATGTTCCCGTTTATTCTTAGAATAAACTAGGATGTCATCTATAAATACCGAAACAAATTTATCCAAATACTTATCGAATATACTGTTCATCATGCACATGAATTTTGTGGGTGCATTGGTCAAGTCGAATGGAATCACTACAAACTCGTAGTTCCTGTAACTTGTATGAAAGGCATTTTTGTGAATATCCTTGTCATGAATCCATACCTAATGGTACCCAAATCGCAGGTCAATCTTTGAAAATATTTTTCCTCCTCCTACCTGATGGAACAAGTCATCGATCCTAGGGAGTGGGTATCGGTTCTTGATAGTCATTTTATTCAACTAACAATAATCGATGCACATACACATCATACCATCCTTTTCCTTCACAAAAGATATCGGTGCTCCCCAAGGGGACACACTTGATCAGATATACCCTTTTTCTATCAATTCCTGCAATTGCAGTTTGAGTTCCACCAACTCTAGTGCACTCATGTGGTAAGGGAATTTGGAATCTGGAAATGATCTTGGTGTCAGTTATATGGTAAATTCCAGGTTTTGTTTCAGAGGTAATCTTGGTATTTCCTCAAGAAACAAATCCTTGAATTCTTCAAGAATGGGAAATTCCTCTTTGTGTTGTTCTCTCTCAGACTCTATGTCTTGGATGTTGACTGCAAACAACTTGCAGCCTTTCCTAATGCATTTATTTGCTTGTAAGGTAGATATTTTCCTTACAGAAACTTTATTTGGAATTCCCTGAACCTTCACTTGGTTCCTTTTGCTATCTATGCACAAGATTGACTTGTGTAAGCAATCAAGCATAACATGGTGCTGTTCCAAACAGTCCATGCTGATAAGTGTATCGTACAATCCTAAGGGTAGGATATTTAGTTTTACCTTTGTAGGAAAACCATTTAGGTTCACTTCACAATATTTGACTATTTTCAAAACTTTCCATTTTGTACAAGCGGCTAACTGAACCAACCAAGGTTTATCATGTTTTACTTTTCCTAGTTTGCATTCATCAACAATTTTGGGAAAAACATAGCTTCAGAAAGCACCGAGGTCAATAAGTATTGAAATAGAAGTGTTCAATATCTTACCTTCTATCTCAACCATGGTATCTTGATGGTCAACCTGTCGGTCATCCAAAGCTGCATAAATACACGAGGTTTAAAGATATGTCCTCTATGGTTGGTTCTTGTTGTAAGTTGTGCAAGACCCCATTGGTCTTGTTCTTACAATGTTGGGAATAATGAGGCCCGCTACACTTCCATCATTTGATTTGTATTGGGATAGCATTGGATCCCCTGGCTGATACTGGCTTGTTAGCATTTGGAGCTGGTATGTATGGTTTTGTTCCTGATTTGTTGAATTTTTTGTTTGCTGAAAAACTATTGTGTTGTTTCCTGTATGGGGGTGGGTTAAAACCTGGTTTGCAATTATCAGAGAAGTTCCTAGACTTGTCTCTATTTCTGTTCATGCCCTCTTGGATTAGCTATCAATGCTCATAGCAAATCCTAGCTTTGTGCAATGTGGTGTCCAAGTTTTTAGGCATGTCGAACTCAATCCTTTCTTGAAAGTTGGGAGAAATACATCCTAAAAACTATTGGATTTTTACATTTTCATCCTTGTTGTATGGTACACAATGTAACAGATCTAGAAATATGTTAATAAAGTCATCCATAGTCATGGATCCCATACGTAGTTCATGGAACTCTTTTACTTTTTTGTCGAAGAATATTTCTGACATATATTTTTCTTGAAATATTTTGCAAAAGTTACTCCAACATATCTACCTTAGCTCATATTTCTTTGTGTGTTTTAGATCTCTCCACCATCTTGCTGCTTTTCCATTCAAGTGATAGATGGAAACCCAAGCCTTCATCTCACTTGAGTAGTTATGAACTCGAAAATATTTTCTCATACCCAACAACCATTCTTCATCTTTCTCTCCTATGTTTACTTCACCTTCATAGGTTGGATCTCTTATTTTTCTGAATTCCCCCTGTAGGTTATCGTAATTTATTTGTCTCTTCCTGCATGGAGAAAGAGATTCATCACTAGAAGGGCTATGATGATCTCCTTCCGGAGCTTCAGGGGTACATTCCTCTTTTTCTTCTTTTCTTGGGCTGCTGGCCCATTTATCGTAAGGTTCCCTTTTGGATTTGTTTGTGGAATGAGTGGGTTTTCCCCGCGGGATTCCTACCATCATATTTCTCATTAATGCTTCATTTATGGGTTATTGATCCTTTCTCTCATTCATACTATCTTCTCTAAAACTATGCAATTTTGCTTGAAGACTATGTATGGTCTTCAAAATATCAGAATTCAGTTCCACAACCAGTTTTGCTTTCT
Source organism: Pseudotsuga menziesii (assembly GCA_001517045.1). NCBI lineage: Eukaryota > Viridiplantae > Streptophyta > Pinopsida > Pinales > Pinaceae > Pseudotsuga > Pseudotsuga menziesii. Next base: position 294,128 of record LPNX010379585.1, read on the forward strand.
GGGTGGGGGTCTTCATCTTCCCTTTCCGAATGTCATCTTCTTCAGTGTTCATGATCTGAACTATTCTCTAAAAATTTCCTGTAAATTGCAAATTTTAAATCACAAGTAAAATTTCTGTTAGTTAACCATATTTACAAACATACTTTATTTTCTTTGCAGCGAATGTTTGGTAAGCCCATTGGTCTCTTAGTATTGAAATTGGGCTCTGATACCACTTCTACTGTCCCTAAAAATTGAAAAAAAAAATAAAAATTATTATGCTAGTTAGACACAACCTATTCTGGACATTATTTAAACTTGTGGAATGTGTCATAATCTATGATACGGCTGAATTGTCATAATCTATTCTTACGTCTTACTCCCTTTATTCAGTTATGATTATTACTCTTGTTTACTATTTGTACTTATTATGTCGTAATGTTGATTACTATGTGGTTCTTATGGTTACGCTTTGTTGTGTATGTTAGATTCTTTGATTATGTACTTCATTATTATTTTACATCTACTTACGTTGTATACATGATCCTAACTTAACTTTGTTTCTGGAACCAAAGTGGGTGGAGTGGTGGGACTAGTTCTCCCATGTAACTATGTGAGAGGTAAAAGTATCTACTTGTTTAGCGGGCTTACTTAGTTCTGTTTGAACTACAGAACTCTTAATCTCTTTACATGTAGGTGCACCTACTGATGACAAACCTGTTACAGAAAGTTGAGCGTTTGGTCACTAGTGTTCATACTTGCTGCTAGTGACACCTATTGGTTATTTATTACTATTCTTTACAAACTTGTAGTATTGACAAGGTCAATACAACACCTATAATTGCATGACACAACTACGCATTTTTAATGTCATTTATTGTTCTTAGGGTAATTATTTTCTACTGTTCCATGTTTATTTTACAATAAGTAATTAACTTAAACTTATATTTTATTATTTTACAAGTTTGGCTATCATTGGTTAAGACAAAACTTGTTTTTATGTATATACAACATACCATGGCACATTGTTTATGACATGGTATTAGGCTTAGAGCCTAAAGAGTTTGATGCACAAGGTCCTAAGGTTTAAAAGCTAAGGTAAGAGATATACATGTTAATGTTGACCTTGTATCCATTTGGGGTGTTGAATATATATCATAGTTTATGCCTATGCATATGATATCCTAAACCATGTATTAAACTTTTTGTGGAAAATATATAACATAGTTCAAACCATTGCACATTGGGGTTTAATAATTTGCATGCCATGGAGGCATTTGATTATGCAACACATGAGAAATATAGGTAAATGGGTTTGGGTTTTCATAATGGCCAACAGGATGGCGCCATTAATGTGCATTTGGGTGTGTGGCATCCCAAACTTATGGCTTGGCTCACAATGGGCTTGGTCACTTTGCAGCTCACTGCTTACCCTTTCCTTCAGCATAGTATGGTGAATGAAAAATCCATTTGGATGACAGGTATTGCAATCATTGTGGTTTTTAGAACATTCATTGTTTGTTGGTAGCTTACTCCACGAATTCATACTTCTCATTATCATGTCTAGTTGTGGTTGCAGGTTACACATATCTCGAGGAGATGCATGGTTCGTAGCTTTGCAAACAAGCCGTGGTTGAAGGCCATTCCTTTACAGTAAGCATGTTGGCAATTTTACACTTGTCCTCTCTTAGCTTTCATGGTTGAGACTTATTTTTATCTCATGACTGGGTGGTGTTTTCTTGAGTTTTGGTTTCAAAGGATGTGTTTCGTTTTGGGGTTTGATAGTGGGGTTTTCAATGGTTTTCGGGCCTGAGTTTAAATGTAATGGAATGTAATTTAAAATATGGTTTTAGGCATGAAGAGAAACTTGGTGCCTTTGAAAGGCTCTATGTTTAATTTGTAAATTTGTAGTTTTGATTTCTATGATGTAACCAGTGGAAGCACAATTTCTTGCAATGGTGCAATGGCCAAAGGAAAGACTGTGTATCTTGACTATGGTTTCAAATTAATGTGTATATAACCTTGTGTTGCGTTGATGTCTATTAAACTGCAGAATTTCATTCTATGCTTATTTTTTATGTGTTTTATGTTGCATTTTCCTACGTTGGTTGCATTAGTTGCTTGGATGATTTAAACAGTCAACGTTGATGGATTTTGGGGCCACACCGTGAATGGCGTTGACACCCACCATTGTGGCTGCGATAATGAATAGATTCAGACTTACAGTTGGTGTTTTTAATGTGTAAATGAAATGTTAAGGAAGGTTGTGGGTGTAAACCCTGTGTGGCAATTCATTGATGTGAGTGATTCGTTGACATGGAATAAAATAGTTTATTTAATTTACTGTGCAGTTTATTTATGGGCCATGTCCATGGATTTATAGCGTAAGGATTTGTAAAGGTCTTACAACCACTGTGTAATGATTTTAATTTGGGTTTATAGCATGTGTGTAGTTGATACACCGTGGCTTTATGAGATATTTAGGACCCTACTAAGGTTGACCATGGGTCGTTTACGATATTGAGGGTTTATTATTTACTATGGTTGTGATTTTGACAGTCTAAGTGTCCACAGGATTTGATCCTGTGACCTTTTTGCACTTACATAATTCTTAATTTAATATGGTAATGATAACTTGATTATTGCATATTAATGTAATGGTGGTTTTTAATTTAAAGGGCATCATATTTTATGTATGCGGATTGGCAAATGGGTGTCTACATGATTCATTTGTGTGACCTTTACGCAAATTCTTGTTTATCATATGATTTATGTGTATGAAATAATAATCTGGTTTTTATTTGGGCATTGTAACTTATGAGTGTGATTCTTATTATGCATAATTATAATGTTTTAGATGGATTGAATTTGTATATTTATGCTAAGGTTTATAGCGTTGGTAATGGTATTACTTTTATGATTTTGTAAAAAGTACTAGTATAATTATTTATAAATCGTGGACCATATAGGGTTTCAATTTACTTGCTCTGTTAATTAGTTTTAAGGTAATACGTAGTTAATGGAAAATATTTGGTTAAAGGAAGAAGGTTTATTTGTACAGATCTTGAAAGGTTTTCATTGTTTTTTAGCATAGATTTTAGTATGGGATATTCTTAATTTGTATTAAGTTGTAATTAATGTGTTGGTAGCTTGGATTTGTATTTCTATTTTATAACTGTTCATATATATATATATATATACCAATAGTATACTGGTTAGTTTATTGTTTATTATAATTAGATAATGCTAATCTAGGTTTTAAATGAAACTTTATATCTGAACTAGTATTTAATTAAACATGGCTCTGCTAACAAATGAAATCTATCAGTAGAGTATGTAAGCCCAAGAACAACTATGTCAAAGATCTGAAATAAAACCTAGTTTTGTAGGAAGCACATTTTGAAATAGTAAAATATAATACAAAAGTAAAACTAAACCGAAAACCCTTGATGGATATATATACATGAATTAAATTTAAAGAAGTGAACTAGATGAAAAAACTCTGGATAAATCTAACATAGAAAATAAATTACAGCCTAGTGTTATAATTTAAAATGTAAACCCTAGAAGATTTAAAAAAGAAAAAAAAACACATAGGGTTAGAATGTATCATGTAATCATTTTCCTAATTTATCCAGCATTTATTCCAGAAAATTAAATAGGAATTCTAGGATCTCATACTTGTAAATTTAAGCTCCTTTAATGGTTGAAACCTGCACACTCAAATAACCAGTATTAACAATTCATAGGAAGATATGACCTATGTGTTAGATAATTGAATCACTTGGGAACTACCATGTTCCACCCAACCATGACCCGAAACCATTCCTGGTTTCAATTCGGATCCCCTCGAGGTTGTTTCAACATGCAAGTTGCTTACAACACCTAAGGTGAGGCTGTCCTAGTTTTGTATATCAGGTCTGGATCAGTTCTTATTCTTCCTCTTAGGTAAATGTTCACCAAGAACTCTCTCTTGAGAAATTAGCAGGAAGAATAATGACTCCAAAAATATAGATCAGGTCCCCAAGCCTTTCCATGGCTTGAGACTTTATAGACAAAGTTTTCAGTGAAGGGGGAAGTTAAATCAATAATTACTTCATTTCTTGATTTAACCCGTTTTCATTTAATTTAGTACTTTTAATATTTAACTTAGGAAATTTTAGCTTGTTCCTAATTTGAATTTTATAGGTATTATACTATTTAATTTTTATCTTAGTAATAATAGTAATAGATGGAACTTTTCCTTCTTTCTCATATTATTAATATTATTACTATATTTAATCTTTATTCATACCATGTATAAAATACATAATAATATAACATTTGTCTTAGGGAATCACATATTGAGATCCTTAGACTTACGCCACTTTCTTCATTAAGGTAATCAAGTAGATGGTTAGGTATACTAGGCTAAGAAAATCTAAACATATGTGCATGTTGGATTCCCTCGTATAACATGGTAGTTCTTTAGTACTTGATGAGAATACATAAATTCAAATTTTCATTTAATCACTTATAAATAAGTCTGATGAGATCAATATTTTTCTCGAGTCATTTTCACTCAAGAATAATTAATTCTTTTTGGTAAATCCTGTTAGAATAATCAAACCCATAGTATTACCCACTTAGACATTAATTCATTTATTTTTGTCTTATTTTCCTAGTTCATGAGTCCCACCATGTTGAAGTTGCTAATTGCCTATCCATAGAGGTCAAACTTGCTATATTTGACTCATGTAGTGCTTGGGAAATCCTTAGGAATCAAATCTAATTTATTCCTGGCCTCTTAGGTGCCCTTCTGCTTTTTCTGCTTTGTTGACTGCTTTTTCAGTTTTTAAAGCACATAAGGAAAGCAAGACTAGGTGAGGTGAACCTGTTTTATTCCCCTTTCATCCTCCACTCTTTCCTCCATGAAAAAGAATTTATGAGCTACCATTTCACCCCTCATTAGCTTGCCCATGCACCCTTTCCAATTCGTGAGCCTCATGATAGATTTGGGATCAAATTTTTACACCTATGGGGGATTTGCCTATTTTGGGTAAGCCTGCTTTATGCTATATTTGGATGCTTCCTCATGCATTCAATTTATTCATGTATTCTATTTATTCAGCAGCCTATGATATTACAGGGTTGGCTATTGTACACCGAGTTAATATAATTTTGTGTTACAGCTCCATTTTCAGTCTCCATTGTTGACAATTTTGCATGATCAATTGTAATTTGTTGTGAGTGAAATTAATCTATTGCTGGTCAGAATTTCTACATGTTATTAGAGCCATTGTAGGTTGTTACTCTCCTTCAAAAATTGTTTTGCAGGTTCGACATCAAGACTGGGAGCCTTCTACTGACAGCTGGGACAGATTTTCTAAAGCTATGGATTCACAGAAAACTATCCTCACTCCCTTCAACTTTTTTGAATGGAAAGCAGAGATGGAGATATTGTTGAGAGAGAAAGGCCTCTGCAGGGTGACTATGGCTACAGAAGCAGAGCCCAATGCTGCTGCAGAGAAGATCAAATGGCACAATCGGAGAGATGAGGCCTATGGCCTCCTATGTCTCAGTATTTCCCGAGACCTCCTTTTCCATCTCGATGGATTAACTTCACCGGATCAATTATGGGAGAAACTTTATAAACTCTTCAGAAAGACAGATGAGATGAGGGGACACCAGATCGAAAATGAGCTGATTTCCGTGAGGCTTAGTAATTTTGAATCCCTGCAGCTATATTTCTCCAAGTTCAAAGCACTAGTTTTGCAGCTGAAACAGTGTGGTATTGAAAAGAAAGATGACTAGCTTGTATTGGCCATCCTATCGAAGCTAGGACCTGACTACTCAGTCTTTGCTTTGACCTTCTATGCCACAAAACTCACAGCTCGAACCTGGAAGATGCCTAGCCTTGCATATTTCATGGAATCTCTCACACAAGAACAAGACAAGCTGGTGA
>LPNX010379585.1:303251-327510 GCA_001517045.1 Pseudotsuga menziesii
TTCCTCTTTCCTTGGTTCATATGGACTTGTAGTATGTAAAAGGGTGACAAAGCCTTGTTGCTAGGCCCTATATTTTGATTTATTACTCATAAATTTAGGCTTAAGGGGGGGTGTTAGAATAATCAAACCCATAGTATTACCCACTTAGACATTAATTCATTTATTTTTGTCTTATTTGCCTAGTTCATGAGTCCCACCATGTTCAAGTTGCTAATTGCCTATCCATAGAGGTCAAACTTGCTATCTTTGACTCATGTAGCGCTTGGGAAATCCTTAGGAATCAAATCTACTTTATTCCTGTCCTCCTAGGTGTCCTTCTGCTTTTTCTGCTTTGTTGACTGTTTTTTCAGTTTTTAAAGCACATAAGGAAAGCAAGACTAGGTGAGGTGAACCTGTTTTATTCCCCTTTCATCCTCCACTCTTTGCTCCATGCAAAAGCATGTATGAGCTTCCATTTCACCCCTCATTAGCTTTCCCATGCACCCTTGCCAATTCGTGAGCCTCATGACAGATTTGGGATCAGCTTTTTACACCTATGGGGGATTTGCCTATTTTGGGTAAGCCTACTTTATGCTAGATTTGGATGCTTCCTCATGCATTCAATTTATTCATGTATTCTATTTATTCAGTAGCCTATGATATTACAGGGTTGGATATTGTACACTGAGTTAATATAATTTTGTGTTACAGCTCCATTTTCAGTCTCCATTGTTGACAATTTTGCATGATCAATTGTAATTTGTTGTGAGTGAAATTAATCTATTGCTGGTCAGAATTTCTACAAATCCTAGATCTTACTAGATCCCACACTCAATGATAAAATAGGGATTTACAAACTTAGTGTTATTCCAGAGCTCTTCACTCAACACTAATGCTAGGATGTACTTGTACGATACACCTAGGGATACAATGGCCAAGGATCCGATGTTCCAGAGATTATGCTCAACATCAACATGGAAGGCTCTAGGGATTATGCCCAACACTTCCAACTTATCTTTTCATGTGTTCCAGAGCTTCACTCTCAACAAAATATAATACTCATGTGCTACAGAGCTTCTCGCTCAACACAACATTAACTACTCATGTGCTCTAGAGCTCCTCGCTCAACACAAAACATCTCATCAATCATGTCCTTTAGGGTCCATGCCCAACACAAAACAACACACACACACACACACACACATATATATATATCATCAACAATTGGTTTACACCCAATCTATAAAACAAAGCATAATGTTCATATGTAATGGGTTCTTTGACCCAATATATCAAAATAAAACATCAAGATAAAATCATAATCAATAGGCTCATGAATATAAGTGTTATGTCCAAAATTTGGTATATTACACCACAACTAACCACTACTCATCATCTGATCGTTACACATCAACTTATCACTATCCACTATATCACACTGCTCATCAACATGTACAATCTATCTATCCAATCAGGTTGTACCAATCAGGTTGTACCAATCAATATGTTTCTCAAATCAACCTACTAAGTCAATCTTATTCTAACTACACACCAAACTTAGACCACTTGAATCAAACCAAATTCTCATACAACTGAGCCAGTCTAAGTCAGGCCAACTACACATAAGGCAACCTGTGCCAATCCTTCTCAATTGAACCAACCTATACCAAGTTGCTTGTATACAATACTATCAAAGGTTGTCATGAACATTCAATAACAATACAACTCCACTTAGTTCAAAGACATGATGATCAACACTTGTCCAACTAGTTTTCAAATAAAACACTTATATTAATCAAATAAATCACTCACAAAATTTATTGCTAACATGTCAACTTCACATTAAATACTACACTATACAACAATCAAAATAAACACCAATATCTGTTCCAAGAATATCCAAGATAATTATCAATATCTATATCAAGATCACATCAATATATATGCCAATATAACCACTGCCATATCCTAGAAACATATTCAATGAATTCAAATATATCTACCAATATAGAGGCTCACATACTAAGATCAAATATGAATTCTATCCATGAGAGACGTGTGCCATCACAAGAGAAACCTAGAAGCATGAACCATACCCGTTTTAAGATCACAAAATGAAGAAACAATAGGAAAACCAAATAAGCTCTATATCATGTCATTACATATCCCTTGCAAAAATATTTGCGACGAGTTAATAATTTTGTAATTTTTATTCCATATGAGAAAGTTATGCCAAATTTAATGAATGTATTCAATCCTCAAAGATTCCCAAAAAAAATTCTTCAACAAAGTTTTGCACTTTTCTTCAAGAGTTGCACAATACCAAAGAGAGACTTGACTCATGAACAAATGAAATATTTGATATTATATTTATATAGGTCATGGAGGAAATTTAGTACCTCAAACTGGGTCAACATGCAATTCAAAATTAAAAATAATTAAAATATCTTTTGTTTGGTCAGTTGAACCAAAAAGGTGGGGTACACCAACTTCAAAAATTCATATCTCTTCAACCGTAAATAGTGACAATATAATCCACATAAAAATGGGAATGGCTAGGTGAGGACTAACTCTGTATGATGGTTTTATTTACAAATTATTAGTCTAATTGCCTTAAATTCTTCAATTTGTTCATGACATCAAACATTCCACACATAAAGGTGCCAAAGATCATGTTACCTTATGCATAAGTTCCAAGATCAAAGGCTTCAATGGACATCATCAAAGGCATGAGGAATTCGATGGTATTCACATCCACAAACTTCACATCAACAAGTAGAAGGACTCCACCATATATTCATCATATCAAGGGTATCAAGGACCCCAACACCACCAATCAAGTGGGAACAAATAATTTTTCAATAATATCATCATCATATTCAAGGTATTAATCTCATTAAAAATATATATAATGGTTCCACTATATAACTTCCTCAACATAAGAGTACCAACTCCCCAAAAGAGGGGTACAAATAACTTACCACTAGTTTCCAACACCTTATGGGCTTCATATGAATGATCATAGGGATACAACATGCCAATGAACATATAGTGTCCAAGGGCCATCAAACCACCATATGTGTTGGATTAAGACCCAAGTCTCCATATGCAAGAGGATAAAGATCTAAGCTTGTGGACTCAAGGACTCCACAATAACTCAACAACCTCAAGACTATCGAATGCAAGCAATGAGATCCAACATCAACACATCAAGGGACTTACACATATGAGCCACATCATCCATCCAACAACCATTCAAGAAACCAAAATAGTTATAAGAACAACAAGAAACAAAAAGACCAATAACCAAAGATTAACTAGGATAAAGGAACTTGATAATGGACTTGAAAAGGACCAAGAAACAACTTAGGGGAACTTGACCAAGTCAATGGCTAATCAAGGATTTTTCCATTGTTCCAAGGCTTCCAAGGGATTCAAGATTGGGATTGGACAAAGGTAAAACAGGGCTCCTCTGACATAGAAAACCACAAACTAAACATGAACCCTCGAGAGGTCCACAAGGTGCACCAAGGACTCAAAATTTAGCAAGAATGACCAGACACTGTTGGCATCAATGACAACTTAATCAACAATCTTCCCCTTTGTCAATGATGACAAAACCATAACTCCTCTTTATAACAAGATCCACATGTCAACAAAACCACTATCCCCCTTTAGAATCAATGGAAAAGGGAACATCCTTTGATAATATTGCTCTCCCTTAGGGCATGTTCCCATTTTCATCAACTTGTCTTCATTTGTCAATTTTTCTTACTATTTGTATTAATGTTAATAAGAACTTCCTTTGGCAATATTACTCCCTCTATCATTAGACATTATTGATATTTTGAAGAAATTTTATTATGTCACAAGGATACTGGTGGAACCAACTACTATGCGATATTCAAAAGAGTGTGATTGTTGATTTCAAATATGATAATCAAGTGCATAGCTCCTTTTAGACATTCTTTGTACACTTCATATCACTGGTCGATATTCTTCAAAATGCTATTGGGTTTTCCCCAAGATCTTCATCATCTATGTTTTGATCAATGGGGCAATATACTAACTTTATTATTGATACTTTAGTACGCTGATGGTTTCTCATGTCATTCAATTGAACTTGATTTCTTCTTGTTCCTGCATCTTGTAATGTTTTGAGAAATCACGATAATGATAACAATTGTAACACTAAACAAAAAAACCACCTTGATTTCTTATTGGTGTAATTTTTTCAAGATCTCTGCAAAGGATGGCTTTGTGACAATAGTTATTGCACTTGTAATAGTATCCATTGAACATCATAGGGTATGTGAGACAAAAGAATATTCTTTTGATGTACCTTCTCTTCATTGTTATTGATCATGGAATCTTCTGATAATACATGTATAACTGTTAGTATTTTGTTCCTTTTCTATAGATCTTTTACTTTCTTCAATGTTCTACTTGATCTTTGAATTCGTATTTAACTGAGTATTTTTCTTGTCCAAATCTTCCTTTAGAGAGAGGATCTTAAGTTCTTACTTTTGAAAAAATTCTATCTTTTCTTGGAGTTGTTTCGTTATATCTTATTCTATTTGCTTGACTTCTTCTACATGTCTGTTTATATCAGCGACATGGTCTTCCATATATCCTTTTGAATTCTAATCATTCTCATAGGTTTTTTGCAATTAACATTTTAGTACATGATTCTCCTTTCGAATTTCTAAGAGCTCCTTTTTAAATTCAAAGTTTTTCAGCCACATCTTCTATAATTCTATCTTCAAGGATTTGATTTCGAGTTCTTGTTTTCTTCTTAATTTCTCAGCCAATATTTCTTTAGTCTTGTAGGTACTTATCTCACTTTTTTTTCCTTGTAGCTTGCACTTTAATTCTTTCTCCTTATATTCTAATTTTATTTTGAGCTTGACAATCTCTTCTAAATGCTTTTCATTTTCTCTAGCTAACTTCTCAAGTTTATCTTTCAAAGAGTTTGATATGGCTTCTTTTTTTTTGTAGGTTCTTCGAATTGGAGTTTTATATCAATTATAGACTATGTGGCCTTCTCAAATTATTCTTGATTTTTTTCTTAGACTTGTGCACTTCCACTTGCAATACCTCGTTCTACTGACAACGTTTTTCACTTCTTGTGAACTATTAGTAATTAGAACAAAATTGTAGAAAAAAAATAGGGAATCACAACAACAAGGATATTTAATTCATGAAAAGTGTATCGCTGGTCAAAATGTAGGCTGCTCATTCCTAAAAATTCAAATATTTGACACAATGTTTTAACACAAATTAATAAGAAACCTTATTGAGGGCATTGTGGTAATAAAAAGATGATTAAAGAAATTAAGAAACATTAGTTTTTCTCAAAATGAGAATTGATATAGCTGATTTCATAGCTATATGTTTGGAATGTCAACAAATTAAAACTTAACACTAACATCCTACTGGGATGCTACAACCCTTACCTGTACCAGTGTGGAAATGTGAAGTAATTAGTATGGATTTCATAATAGGTTTACCAAAAAGTAGAAAACAAAATGACTCAATCATGGTAGTGGTAGATAAATTATAAAAATATGTGCACTTCATTCCAGTAAAGTCAACTTATTAAAGAAGTTAATATAGCTGAAATTTTTCTGTAGTATATTTTTAGATTGCATGGAATCCCAAAGGAAATCATATATGGAAGAGATTCTATTTTTACAGGTAATGTTTGGTGCACAATAATTACAGGCTTAGATACTCAATTGAATTTTAGCACCGCATACCATACATAGACTGATGGAGAGATAGAATGTGTTAACCAAATCATTGAAGACATGTTAAGAATGTATGTTATGCAAAATCCTTCGAAACGGGAAGACTACCTACATTTGGCTGAATTTTCTTATAATAATGGCTACTGGGTCTCCACTAAAATGTCACCCTTCGAAGTTTTATACGACAAAAAATGTATAACCTCAGTTACTTGGGATGACTCAGTTGATAGGCTTATGTTAGGTCCCGATGTGCTTCAATATTTGGAAAATCTAGTTAACTGGGTAAAACATAACTTAAAAGAATATCTAGATCGGAAAAATGTTATGCTGATAATTTTCATAGAGATAAATCATATAAGGTATGTGATTATGTGTACTTATAGGTCAAGGAAAAGAGAAGCACACTCAGAATGGGAAAATGCAGCAAGTTGGCCCCAAGATATTGTGGACCCTTCAAAGTTCTTGTAAAAATAGGCATGGTTGCATATCATCTAAACTTACCAACTCACATTAAAGTCCATGATGTATTCCATGTATATTTTTGAAAAAATATGTATGTGCTCCTAAACATATTACTGATTGGAATATATTGCAGGTGGAACCAAAATGAAAATTTATGTGAGAAGCATAATGTATACTAGACTAGAGGGAAACACGACTCAAGAATGGAACTATCATTCAGGTGAAGGCACAATGGAAGCACTTTGGTCTTGAAGAAGATACATGGGAAAGTGAGGAGGCTACGAGAGAGGCCTATGGCCAGTCAATTATGGAAAGCAATTTTTTCCTTTGCTTGGTATTCAGGCCAACCAAGACTTAAATCCTCCTTTCTGTAAACAAGCGAATCCCACCAACAAGGATGTTTAAATGGTAGGCACGTAAATATAGCTTAGGCATATTTTATGATGAATAAGAACCATGAAAATATTTCTTTTAACAGGGGTGGGATGCGACATCCTAAAGTTTTCCCCTAAGCATACTATGTATATAAACTATGTTTTGGTTAAATCATAGGTTTGAACCTATGAATGATGCAAGCCATCATGGACAATGATACTTTACATAGGAAAGTGGAATTTAGTTTTGATACTTCTAGCAACTTGATATGGGGCGAGTAGTGCTAAAAGGGAACCAAGCTTACTAGGGGATTAAGAATTATGAGAGTAATTAATGTTTAAAAAGTGAAAAGATAAATAAGGTATTTGATATTTAAGAATTTACCTAATTGTGAGGAAATAAAAGAAACAACCCTAATTGATCCTTAATTAAAAAAATTATTTTTATTCTTGGTATTTATTACTCATTGGGTTTGGATATGATCATTGTTCTCAGTAAAATTCACTCTATCATTCTCTCCTTCAAATTTATACTTTGATATTAACTTTATGAACCAAAAAATAAAGAGAAATCCCTCCTTTAAAATTTCATAAGAAGATAAGAATGGATGGTAGATGGAGGATCTTGCAGAGGTAGAGCTACAAGTTTGCCTCAAAAGTCCTATATTTCTATGTGAGTACTCACAGTCAGTTTATTCCAACAGTGTGGACTATAAAGTGAAATTTGTGAAAGATGAATCTTTTGCAAACAAGGAAATATAGAATGTTAAGTGAAGGGGACTTGATGGAAAAATCTACTTAACGGCAAGAAATTGACATCAAACAACCCTAAGTCTAAATTACTACTAAGGCTGGTTCTGCTTGGGGGTGATATCTTTAAAGGTTAAAATATTACAAACAGTTGCAGATATCTATGATAGGGTGGAACTGGGTAGTCACATATCAAGTTACATGAAGGTTTTGAGATAATTTATTTAAGTTAATGTTATTTCTCTTTTGTTTATAAGTACTTTAAAATAGTTTAATATGTCTTACTTAAATTCCAAGATTAAGTTATTTATATTAAAGGAAACTAATTTTTATATTAAGTTATCGTGTATATATGTTATTTACTTTGTTAATATGTAGGTCGTATGGAATCCTAGAGAACATTTTTAATTTCCTTATGTTAAAGCATAGGTAGGGTTTGATAATTTTACCTCGATCAATTTTGGTGTTTGAATAATTGCTTATTATTATATTATTTCTTACACTAATAAACTCATTAGGATTTAGATAGTATTTCTATTTAATATGTATAAATAATTGTTTCATTGTTTGAAAACGTAGTAATATGAGTCTTTTCATTAAATATGTAATAAATATGTGTGTGTGTGTGTACACACACAAATATCTATATATATGCACACATATATATAGATACATCTATATATATACATACATATTTATACACATAGATATATACCTATACACACACACACACACACACACACACACACACACACACACACACACACACACACACACACACACACACNGGATATACATACCTATATATACACGTATGTATGTATATGTATGTGTGTGTGTGTGTAACCCTAAAGGAATGTGATAGAAGGAAATTTCCTACAGTGGTATCGATTAGGTTAAGAGAGTAACTAAACCCTAATAAATATGAATAATCTTCATATTAAAATAATAAAAAAATTCAAAGTATAAACCTAGTTCTCTGCAAGCCAAATTTAACATACAAATAAATACACAACTAATCAATGCATAATAAATCCACATGGAATTAATAACATTCATCCTCATCCATTCGAAATACACACATATAATAATATAATAACATATTTAAATATGGAACTAAACCTAAACTCTTATGAGATCTCTACTTCTAACAAAGTAAAACAACAAATATACAGATATTGGGCTCTCCTGATTCATTATATTTTTCCATAATGAACCCTGAGGCCATTCTCTACAGAATACCACTAAATATAGAGAGTATTTGGAAACAATTAATTACGCATAAACTAAACCCTAAATATTTCAAACAATTAAATACCTACATGACTTTGATATTCAATTTAAAATTATAAACAAACACATCAATATATTTTCCCTAACTCTCTGTTGATCCCAAAATTACAAACCTATAGAACTAACTATCACACATAGCATAATCACATAATTTAGTAATGATCATAGAAATTATATTAACCATGCCATGCATTGCATAAATAACGCATAATACATTAAAACCATTTAGAATAATTAATAGTAGTAAGGTGAATACATTAATCAAAAGAGGGTCTAAACCCCAAATCTTATATCCTTAAACCATGGAACTTAAATCCAAGTCTCTACAATAATGAAACATGGCTCAAAACACTTTGTATTTCGGTCATCATTTAGAAATGTATACATTCAAACCCTAAAGGGAGTAATCCCTTGTATAGAAAAGAATATACAAATACATCCATAGTTTTATCTTTCCCATGCTCAACATTTAAATTGGAATGCACCTTAAATTAATAATTTATTATTAATTTTTGCTGAAAATAATTTAATTATTATTTTTATTATTTTTGACACAAAAGTAAAAAATAAAAACATTTGTAATGAATCATTATTTATTAATAAAATATACTGAACAGAGCCAAAGGTGGAAATAGCTGTTGAAGAGTGTTTGTTGACCTGCAAGAGGAAAATAGAAATGGCTAAAGCTATTGAGTGAGAACTCAATATGTAGGAGGCATCATCCTCAAAAATCAGGTCACAACTTCTAGTTGAGTACTAAAGAAAATGAGTCTCATAAATGACCAAGTTCTATGAAAAATACTATATAATAGTATGTCCATAAGCAAAGAGGAGGATGACATTGGACAAGGATTAAATATGAGAATGCAAGAGATGGCGCATTGAATTATTTTTCTCATGTGGTTTAGCGAACAACCTCGGTGGTTCTAGAGCAAGTAACATGGCTTCTATAGGATTTGGTTAGGTGGAACAACTTTTCCACTTTTGTTTCCCCGTTCCAGGTTATTATTCAATGTTTTAAATTTATAGTATAATCTTTTATGCTAGATCTACAATAGTTAACGTAAAAACCTAGTATGCATCAATTAGTCTAGTTCATTTATTAGTTTTAATTTAGTTATGTTTGATTATAAAGGTTAAAATGTAATTAGGGAATTTCTTAGATCAGGGATCCATACGTGAGTTAGTATTTTATTCTGTACTAGTTATATGCTGAAAATCGAATTCTCTATTTAAGGGAGATGTTATTGATTTATATCTATTTCTTCCTTATGTGACAGATATAGTTAATATACCTTTGCATTCTTTTTCTTTATATTTTTTCCTTCTTTGTAAGTCGAAACTGATAGTAAGTAGAATCACCAAAACTTACAATGGTTGTTAGTATAAATCTAAATATCTCATGATCTAGAGAGAGGGAGGAATAATGTATATTCCAATCTTTAAAACAACAAGTTTATTTATAAAATATAGTTCTACACATATCTGGAAATATATTAAGATATTCTTATTTAATCTTATCAATAAAAAAAACTGAACTTCTATAAATAAACTTATAGCATAGATGATATAGGGATAATCACTTACATAATAATCATAATAAAATTAGAAGCAAATTTTTATGGATCTACATGTATTTAGTCCCATTCGGATTGAGGATCTGCAAGTAATTAATTCTATCCAGAACACAGACCTAGAGTAAACAAAGCTCGAAGGAAAGTTAACTAATCGGAATCAATGTAGTCACGATAGGTCAAAAGGAATCAAGTCGGGATCCATTAGTTTTCTCTATGATCAAGTTATGAAAATACTTAAACAATATTTTCTAATTCCATATAAACAGACATAATCTAGATCCAAGATCCAAACAAACAATCATAATTACACTATAGATCCATGAAGTAAAAAATTTGCGGATACAAGTAAATCAAATAAAAAACACAATCGTAGGTATACGTATTAGCTTTTGCAAATACGAATCCATATAAAACAAAATCACTAAAGAAAATGTTTGTTTCCCAATGACCAACATTAAATCCCAACGTTGATGCCATTCGATCCTTAGAAAAATACTGTATTTACTCTAGAGGCAATCACAGACCCTATGGGTCATAATAACTTAAAGAAAACTCTAAGTAAATAAAGAAATGGTCGTAAATCCATCTAATGGATACCATCATTTATGCAAAGCTTAAACACATAATATAGAGTTTAATGATTTACTTCATGCTCCACTATATTATAGACATATGAATCTTTATAGTTATGTTTTATCTATCATGTTCATCTCCGTAAGAACATCGAGAAGATGGCAACCATTGAATTAACTCAAACATAACACAAGCATAATTTACAAGTAAAAATCATAACATAAATCACACAAAACCCTAGGGCTGCTTCATTTCTTATAAAAATAAAATCCCATACACAAAAGTTGTTGTAAGACCATCCTGAATTTCTTCCACATCCTTTTTTTAAAGAACAAGGTTAAACATTGTAAGAGTATGGGAGTAAGTCCATCCAAGATGGCACCCAAACCCTATCGAAAAGCATCAAAATGAAATATAGTGCATCTAAAAATGTTGGCGAAGCAAATGGTTGTAGAGACTCTTCCAAGTAAACCCTAACAATTTATATTTTACAACACTTTTCAAGAAAATGGAAAATGTATCTTAACAAATTGGTGTGTTTTCCATTCTCGTCTCATGCTCCTACCCAACGTTACCTGCAAACAATATTTACTCTAGCCAGTGAATTGAGGACTTTTTTCATAATAGAATTTTTAATCAAAAAAAAAATTAATCTTAGATTACCTGGTTGTTTAAAAACACAGGCCTAGGAGGAGGTGACCATGTCGCCTCCCTCTCCAGCGCCTTCAACCTACACACATTTTAAGTTACATTCAGAAATAAAATTTTATTAATAAAATGAAAGAAGGAAAATTATTTAACCCTTACTGTAACGTGTTGTAGAGAGGGCCAAGGGTCGGCTCCTCTGGAGTCCCCTTATTCCTCTTCTACATACACCCACAACAAAAAAATTTATCAGCAAAGTTTGTAAATAATGGATTTATGCCAAGTAATTTTTACAAATATGAATTCCAAGACCATTTTACCTTTTAGCAGGTAGTTGGCTTAAACAAAGTAATGGCTGACTTTTTGATGATGTAGGAAATGGAATCCAGACTTTCAGGAAATTTTTGGGAACCTGGGACACCTTGGAAAGGTTAAAACACCACACCATTAACACAACGATAAAAAATACAACCCTAGTTTTCCATAGCCTTTACCACAAATCAGAGCTTCATCTCTTGTTGGCTTCATAACAAAACAAACTTTTCAATAATGAGGGTTTTGGGAACCAAAAACATATTAAACCCTGTAAAAACCCTTACAATCCCAATCTATAGGTGTAAGACTATGATTACTTCTCGGGCGAGCTCAAAATCCTAGTTGTGCTATCAAATCACAAAGAGGAAAACATTAAAGTACACCAAGTACTACTCTTAACTCCCAGCTGGAGCAATCATGGCCTAAAACTAGTGTATGCATATTATTCAGGTTCAAACCATGCATTAAAACTACAAAATAATCAAATGATTTAATATATCACTAGAACCACGGTAAAAGTGTATCATAACAAACCTTGTATTTTATGCCAAGAACACTTACATCATAAACCATGGCATAATACATGCCATAATATAACCATATAATATGCTGAACAAAACCTTGCTTTAAACCATTCACTTTTGCATTATTTGATAATGAAGGATTACAATACGGTTAGTACCATATGTCTTACAAACCCCAATCCATCGTGCATAAGTGGAGGGTCACAACAAATACCAAAAGCTTAGGATATGGTGAGGCCTAAGGCCATTAAATCACTCTAAACAACCATATTACATAATGGATGGGATCAATTCAAGGGATAGTCTCCCCATCCTCGAGGAGTTTAACACCCTGGTAAAAACAATCAAATCAAAAGAAAGTAAACTGAGAACATCACCTGTGTGGGTATGGATGAATGTTTTGAAGTATCTTACCACTTCCTCAAGAATCATAACCTCACATAATAGACATGATAAATATATTAACAACTTGCGAAAGGAAAACATGACTAATCTTCTAGTGAATTACAGTAAATCAATGCATGTAATTTTTTTTATTTACGATTTTGAGGCATGGTTATGAGGAACCTCCTACAATAAACAATGAAAATTCACAATATAATAGAAATAAAAGAGCACAGAATATATTATATTGAGCACATGCCACATCGAGAGGGAAACCTCCTTTTGAGAAAGCTCAATACAAATAAATCTCCAATACCTTCATTGGAATCGACACATTATTATATACTAAGTCTAATCTAGACAACTATTACTCTCCATAAATGTGGGATAATACAACATACGGATGGGATGCCTTACAAAGCATATGTGTCCAACAAAATATACTAATGAAATAAAGAGGAGGGTTGACATGGGTTCTTAACATCCCCTCCATCTTAGAAAATATTTTTCCTCGGAGATTTAGATGTGTAAATTGTTGTTGAATATGAAGGAGAGGTTCCCATATAGAATCCACTGGCTGCATGTCGTTCCACTGAGTTATGACCTATGCGATGCACTAAGAGAGAAGATGAATAGTGTGCTTATTGAGGATGGTCTCTGGCTCCAAAATGATGGATCTGTCATTATCCAGTTCTGGTAAAATAGTTTGTGCACTGATGTTGGTGCCAATCACTTTCTTCAAACAAGAGACATGAAATACTGGGTGAATGTGAGAAGATGGAGGAAGTTCCAATTCATAAGCAACACACCCAAACTTATGAAGAACATTATATGGACCATAGAACTCTGGAACGATCTTTTCATTTCGTTTGAGTTTCAAGGAGGATTGCTTGTAAGGTTTCAGATGAAGAAAAACCATATCATCGACTTGAAAAGTGCGCTCATACTTGTCGATGTTGATCGGCTTCTTGTTTCGTGTGGTTTTTTTCAATGTGAATATTTTTTTCATAATATGAAGAATTTTATCTCAGTTTCAAAGAACCTTTTCAACTTCCTGAACTGGTGAACTGTTGTAGGTGTATGGAAGGAGTACTTGAGGTGCCTAAGAATAAACTTCTTCATATGGAGTAATTTTAGATGTAGTACGGGACGATGTATTGTACCACCATTTAGCGAGAGGGAGCCACTTTTACCACTAATGTTGTTGTTTGGAGGTGAAGCAACAAAGATAAGTTTCCAATTTTATTTTTTATGAATTCGGTTTGACCATATGTTTGTGTGTGATATCCTGAACTCATATTCAATTTGGTGCCAGTGAGGAAAAATCATTCGGTCAAAAAATGACTAGTGAGATTCGCGTCATAGTTCGAGACAATGGAAGAAGGGATTCCATGAAGACATAATATCTAGTCCATGAAAATTTGAGCGACGTAGGAGGCAGTATATGGATGGCTGAGAGAAAAAACATGACTATATTTGGAGATCCGATCAACCACAA
Source organism: Pseudotsuga menziesii (assembly GCA_001517045.1). Taxonomy (NCBI): domain Eukaryota; kingdom Viridiplantae; phylum Streptophyta; class Pinopsida; order Pinales; family Pinaceae; genus Pseudotsuga; species Pseudotsuga menziesii. The sequence goes on from LPNX010379585.1 coordinate 317,376, forward strand.
CCAATATTATGGTCTTCCCTCCATTTTTAGGGAGTCCTTCAATGAAATCCATCGAAATATATTTCCATATACTTGTAGGGATGGGAAAAGGTTCGAGCAATCTGGGAAGGAGTGTGGTTTCACTCTTGTGGTGCTGACAGGTAGAAAATTTGGAAACCAACTATTGAATTTCTTGTTTCATTCCCATCCGAAATATGTTATGTCGTTCCTGTTCATATGTTTTGAAAAACCGAGAGTTCCATCCTGATTGAGAAACGTGGAGTTCATAGAAGACCACATGTTTAAGATCTGTGCTCTAGGGAAGGACCAGACGACCCTTGTATCTTAGAGAAGAACCATCCCAAGAGTAATGCGGTACAATAGAAGGGTCACTGAACAACTGTTGGATGATTTTAGTTAATGAAGATTCATTTCCATAGCCTTGTTGGACAGCAGGGATGATTTTAAGAACCCCCCCTAGATTTATATGTATAAAAAATGGGTGAATCTCTCCGATATATAGGAAAATTTGAAGGCGATTTTATCAATAATATAATATGTATATATAAAAAAATTGGTGAATCTTTCATTTTATTATATAATTTTGTAAAATCCTGGCGAATCATTCATTTTATTATATAATGTTGTAAAATATTGGCGAATATTTCATTTTATTATATAATGTTGTAAAATCTTGAAAAATCTTTCACCGATTTAAAGAATGTTGTCAAAATAGAGGAACAACAAAATTAGTCAAATAAAATGAATCACATCATCAACAACAGAACATGTAGACTCATAAGTAACAACTGGAAGGTGTCAATGAAACACAACCGCACTAACTAGATTCAGGGCAAGTAGGGACTCCACTTATTATCTCGTACCTTAATGGTCCAGCGGACATGTGGGGACCTAAATCTTGACAAACTGATAAACTAATAGAATCATACATTATGCTCGATCTTGGCCTCCACAAGCTAATTATGGTCATGGAGGCTAATACAATTATGCATTGTAATTATTCCAATTGATTATTGCATTAGATGAATGTTGGTCTTGTTCCAATAGGTATCCTACGATCAATGCATAGGAACCTAGTGCATAGACCATTTTTCTCTTTGCTTAGCTATGTAGAGCTCATTTATTTTTTTGAATAACGATTAGTATTTACAAAGAAAATATACAATGAGCATAAAAGAATAAAAAATTGAAGACAATTAATTCATGCAACTAAAATCTAATAAAATAATCTTTTCTCAAACCCTAAAACCAACCTTGATACAAGCTACAACAAAGGGTTAAATCAAGCATCGAATGAGAACTAGAATCATTCAAAGGACTTAAAACAATATTTAACTAAAATACACACAAACTTCAAAAATCGACAAAATGCTTCAAACAAAAGCAATAAAAAAACCATACAAAATTGTCAAGATATTCGTGCTAAACACCAACATGGTTTCATGTACTTGAATGAGCCCATTATTTCTTAGCGAAAGTGTTGTCAAATTAGTTATTTATCATTTAATGTTAGGAAACTATCTATGTGAAGAGATAGCTCCTAGGCCTAGCTTTCTCAAATTCCAATTTCATTTCCTGTCACATACAAGAAAGAGACAATGTAAGAGATAAATATCAAACCATCAATCATAAAATAAGCTGCATGAAGGTAATGTACCTCAAATCATCAATGATACAACAAAAAAGTACAATGTATAATCTATTTTTACCTAAAACACAACCTCAAATTCATATACATTGATCACCACTGACCAGCAAAGGTACATGGAACACCTAGACCAAAATAAGAATCAAGAAGTTTAATAGTATTAGGATTTAGAACATGGTTCTCTTGCAAGTAAAATTTAGTCATTCAAGTCTGTCCTTGAGCAGTATTTTAGTAATGCTCAAGCCTTCCATTGACCTTCTTCTGTTCAAATTTAAATTCAGATATTTTGTGTAGATCCCATTATAAATGACTCTCCCCATGAGGATCACCTGACCATCTTTATCATGTAAATCAAAATTCGAAAAAAAAAATACCTTCAATTGTCTCCAAGTTGTCCAAAATGATATCTTCACTACAATTAATGCATCAATGATCCAATCGTTAGGTACATCAATGATCCAATAGTCTGACGATATGTCATGGCATCAATCGAATATGATGAATCTTCACACAATAGCTTCAAGTTCGATTCAATAGGTGTGTCTATTTCCTTACAGTCGAACATTCTAAATCTCTTTAGAATATCCACTGCATACTTTCCTTAACTAAGGTCAGTCAAGGAAATGCTTTTTGATAAATCCATCTCTAGCTCCTTTCTTGCTGCTTTAAATTCTTTCTTGTTTTTCATTTTTATGATCTTCATCTCCATCGATTAGAGTGTGAAGTGTGACGAGGTGAAGTGTGTGTTAACAGTGGCTCCACAAGGGGAGAACATGATCCTATGGGATGTTGAGATCCCAACGGTGTTCAATGATGCTTTTCTCTAAAAAATCAATCACTCTTGTTAGTATCATATCCCGAAGGCTAGATAAGGTCTTTGATGCACAAAAATTGACCTTAGAAGACACATGTTGGGATTGTGATTGATGCATAAGCTTTCTTAAATCTCGTCAAAGACATACCCTTACTTTCCCGGGAGATATACTTGTACTGACACATAAAAAATCCTAGGCCTTATCTAGAATTTGACCTAAGAGAAATTTGTCCCAACTTTGATTTTACTCTGTGAATCAATAATATTCATGCATTCCCAATTTGTAGGATGAAAAAAGAATCTAGCCTATGACAAAAAGAAAGATAAACCAACCTCCTGAATTTGGGACTGTTCATGTGAATGTAGAACAATGTATTAAGAATGAAATGACTTGCAAAAATCGTAAAATGGAAGATATAATTGAAATGAATGCAATGAATAAAACTCCTAGTAAAAATTAAAAAATTTCCCGCTAGCCTACACCATTACCCAAAACGGACAGAACTCCTCATTTTATTTTTCTTGTCCTTTTTTCTTCTCTATTTGTGGACCTTTAGGGTTTTTATTGAAAGTAATACTTTAGTAATTGTGCATTGACTGGAATATTGTTTTCTTCTCCATCGAGATTAGTTATATGAATATTGTTCTTCCTTTCTTTTTCACTTTTTTTGGGAAGGGCGCAACCATAGGTTGTTGAATTTACCATATTTCCCTGGTTTCTCCATTTTCGTGTCCCACCAAAGGACCTTATCTCTGACTTGCAACACTATATTCTTGAGCTTCTTGTCGAAGGCATGCTTGGTTTTATTCTAGTAGTCAGTGAGGTGATCGTAAGCATGCCTATGGTTCTCATCCAATTGAACAGAAGCATCGACATGGGCTTGTAATGCCTCTAAATTAGTAGCAAAATGCTATAACAATTTATACACTGACAATATCAAGTTGATAGGAAACACTACATCCAAACCATAAACCAACTCTAAGGGCCTCTTTTCAGTAGAATATTTTTTGGTAATGTGATCAGCCCATAAGGCATACTTAAGTTGTTTGTCCCAACTCCTCTTGTTGTCCCTGACAATCCTCTTAATGATACACAATAAGTTCTTATTGCTTGATTCAGCAAGGAAATTTTCTTGTGGATAGCAATGAGATGAATGTGAGAGCACAATGCCATATCATGCACATAAATCAATCAGCTGTATAGATTTGAACACACTAGCATTGTCTATAGTTATTTTTGTTGGTACCCCAAACCTAATCACCAAATGCATCTCCAAAAAGTCAACTATGGATGTACTAGAAAAATATCAAAGAGAAACCGCCTCTACCCATCAAGTTAAGTAATATATAGTTGTTAGAATCCATTTAAAACCATTACTGGAATTTTCATGGAATTCTCTTATAAATTCCAATCCCTGCTTCTTCAAAGGGCCATCCACGATTAATGGTTCCAAAGGAAAATCAGGTTACCTTTGGCATCCTAGAAACTTTTGACGTTCATCACAAGACCTTACAAATTGGTGAATATCTACAAATAATCTTAGCCAGAAGTAACCATACCTCATGATTTTGTGAGTTATTTTTCTAGCAGGGAAATTCCCCCCACAAATACCAGAGTTTTATTCCTTCATTAGTTCTTTAGCCTCTATGGAATCTACACATCTTAGGATTACCTCATTGGGGTTCCTCCAGCCCAAATTGTCGTTAGTTAAACAATATTCATGGATGCTATTTTAAGAGATATTTGTTGACTTTTATTGAAATGAGGACATACTAAATGGCGTAAATAAAATGATAAATCAACATATCATTCATCATTCATGCTATTGAAATTGATAAAAAATTGCACATGCCTTAATGGGGTATTCCTCTACCTCCTTTGTCTTTTCAACCAATGCAAGGCTTCCTTCTACCATCAGTTTCATCAATCCTTGCCCCCCTAACAAGATTTGTTGACTTGAGTTCCAAATCATATTCTTGTATCTTAGAAATATAAATACGTCGTCTTCCCCAACATTCTTTCCATGAAAGAATCTGTTTCACTGTAGGATGAGGCAAGTAGGCCGTGACTTTAGCATTCCAAATATATTCTCAAAACCATTTTACTGCTTGAACTAAGGCACACCACTTCTTTTCCATGGCAGTGTATTTAATCTCAACTCCCCTCAAGCCTTTGCTCATAAAATCTATAGTCTATTAAAAACCATCACTATTTTTCTCTAACAACATAGCAGCCAAAGAAAAATCAGAGGTGAAGGAAAAATTTTGAAATTCTTAGCTATGATTTGGGCTTACCAATAATAGAGATTGAAATAGGGCTTGTTTGATGTTCTTGAATGCTTATTTAGCCTCCAAAGTCCAAACTATATCATTTCCCTTTTTTAGCATATTTGAGATGCCATAAGTGATTTCAACTCCCAAAGGACTGGATACCCTTCTTACTTTGGACTTTTTATGCTCCCAAAGGACTGGATACCCTTCTTACTTTGGGGTAACTGAATCTCTTTTAAGATTGCACTCTTGCTGGATCAAGTTTTACCTTGTCTTTGGATACCAGATGCCCCAATAATTTTACTTCGACTACCCCAAAAACAGAATTCTTGTGGTTAAGTGAGATTCAAAAGGATCTATGCCTGTCAAAGATCTTCCTTGAGTGCATGAAATGGTCTCCCCTGCACTTAGAATAAACTATCAAATCATCTTGGTAAACCATGATAACTTTATTATTGAAATTAGAGAAAGCATATGGATCTTTGGAATGTGGTCCTAACATTTATCAATCCAAAAGGAACACAACCATGGGCATACGTTCCACAAGGGTGGTGAATGTTGTCCTGTATCGATCATTTTCAGCAACCATTATCTGGTTGTACCCTAAGAATCCATCCAACATGGACATCATTCCAGCACTTGTAATTGTAACACACATTCCATGCTTGGAAAAAGATAGTTATCTTTCAAGGATGCAAGGTTCAAATTTCAAAATATTGCAAAGTATAATCTCATCACTCTTATGGACTGGTACAACATTGGATGCCCACTATGAGTAATAAGCAAGAGTGATGATTTCTACTTTGAACAACTTCTGCAACTATTTTTGAATGATGGGAGCCAACTTGGGATTCATGTGCCTTTGTGTCTGCTTGAAAGGTTTGGCTTGTTCTTTCAAAGGATTTTTATGCTTGATAACCTCAGTACTGTATTTTTTTAGCTCATCATATGACTATGCAAAAACATATTTATACTCATAGATAAAATCCTCAATAATTTGCCATTCTAGAATACATACTCGAGCAATTTTCACTGGTATTGGACTTTTCTTAGAACCCATATTAAGTTCAATGACCTTCTCATCCTTATCAGTGACCTTTGAACCTTTAAAAGCAACATAATCATCAATAATTTTTTCCAAAGGTACCAAACCTCTAGGTATTTTATTACTTCTCAGTTGTACCATTTGTTGCTCCAGGTCATTGTTTTCTTATTGCTGATCAATCGAGTGAGAGGCAGTTGCATTTTGACTATTCAAACATGGCTCATCATGTAATATTAGTGTAAGCACTGAAGTAATGAGAAGAGAATCATCAGGAGATTATCACTACCTACTACTAATCGAGACACTAACATACACTCAAAATCCCTAGATAGAATGAGTTGTGTGTACATAGCAACAGCAATAGCAAGTGTCAAATTAGGACCCACCTGTTGTTGGTTATAAAAAAATCAGAGCATGAAAAAACCATGAAGTTGATTCAAAATTTTAGGATCACAATATTAGGATTCTACAGAGGATGTTTAACGAAGGTCGACTCTTGAATGCAGTCTATGCCTATCTCTAAATCTGATTTTCACCATCTGAAATGACTTTAAAAAATTCTTGCCAACTACATTGGGGAACATTGGTCACTCTAAATCAATGATGATGAGACCTCTGTTAGCAAATTGAATTTACAAAATAAAGAAATAAAGGTACCATTCTACTTCTCAATTTAATTAAAGGACTTGAAAAACAAGAAATCAGTAAAACCTACAGAACAAAAAAATATAGGCATAATGTGAAACTCTCCAAAGGTCTGTAGTATAGTAAAAAAATAATGTTCCCCAACAAATCAGAACTACAGTAACAGAAGCTCGCTTAATGGGAGAAAAATTGGAGCTGACTATTATCTTGTAGGTGTACATGCATGGGATTATGATTCCAACCAAACAAATTAAAGTTTCTAGTTGTCTATGATTCACGAACAACTAATGGTCCTCTAGGTCTTATGGAATTCCTAAGCTAATTCTAACTATATATTTAGTTTTTTTTTTAAACGCAATGAATAGAGAGGATACAATGTTTATATTAGAAGGAATGACATGTCATATCATAAGTTTAGACCATGTTGAAGGATTATGCTATGGGAATGTTAATTTACCAAGTCAAACTCTCCAATGCCGTAACAACTTTTCACACTGATAGAATTTGTTTCCATACAAATTACATCAAAAACTGATGTAAATAGCTAAAGATGGAGGCTGGGAAGTCAACTATAAAGAAATATGTAAACATTGAAAGACAACTAAAATTGATTCATTCACTTAGAATTGACTCAAATCTTGGATCTCTTACACAAGTTTCTTTACAAGTTTCCCCAAAAAATAACGACTTTGCCACCTTCCCTTATTTCTTATACACAAGTAAATAAATTAACCAATATGATGGAAACCTCTACTGGTATAATGCTAGATGCATTCAACACATTGAATCTCACAAAATCCTAGCATCCTATGCAAATACTGTACATGCCTTTTTCTTCTCAGAAATATTAGGCTACTAAATTTTGAATTTTTTCCTCCTTGTAAGTTCAACTAACTGAACTTGAGGAAATCTGATTACCTAATCTCATAATGCCACAAAACAACAACCAAACTTGATCCTTTAACTACCTGCAAATTTTTTCTTTTGTTTGGATGAAGTTTGATACCAATTCAAATCTGCACAAAAGAAATACATCTCACTGCAAAGACACCAGGTTTGTTTTCGGCTATAAAAGAACTTTTACTTGCAACTACAAGACCACTTGACATGGTAGCTTCTTTTTTAATCGGGTTAATTCCACGATCCCATATTTCTGCATTAGCATCATTTATTGCTTCAAAGTGAAATTCTCTTTTCTTCATAGTGACAATTCTAAATGCCCCTGGTATATTGGCATCACGTTTCCCATGATTTCTATGGAATGTAGGACTCAATCCCAACACGGCTTCCTTAATGTAAACATTTATTCTCCGTGACTTCTCCCATGTTATACTTAGCACACCAGATTTAAACATCCAGACCATATTCATATGTGGAGCACCTTCACCCTGCTTTGTATGTTTGCAGAGCTGATCACCAGCAAGAACCAACTTCCTTGCAAGAATCCTTCCCTTTAGACCTTGATGTTTGATTTTGAGCAGGTGAAGTTTAGTGCTTTATCACCCTAGTTTGGGAGGTATACACTAGCATATTTAGGCCTTACAATTTAGATTTCTACCCATGCAATGAGTATTTCATTAATCCTGCAAACTGTTTTTTTGGAGGGTATATCTATCTTGCTAAGTGTCTTTAATTTTTTAAAGATCTTGTCTGATGATACTTGTACTAAAAACGGGTGGTTATTTTGTGCTAGAAGAGTCTGCCTTTGTCCAGTGGACAAGCATCAATCCTAAAGACAGTCCCTAGCACTTCATTTTTTTGAAGCAAATTGAAGAAGACCAGCTACAATGCCCCCCACACTTTCACAAAGGAAAATCACTTGAGGGTTGTTGTTGAAATTGATGAGACCAAGTAGACTAAAAAGGAGAAATGGAAAGGTCTTGCATATGATGTATCTAATGACCAATAGGATATTAGATGTGGAAAGGGAATGGTTGATTCCCTTTTCCAAGATCCGATGGGGGCTGGCACGCACAATGCTATTTTGAGTTCTTATGACTATATCAATACTACTCAACAAAAGTACATTTCTCTAGTTTGTGTCCCTTCCTTTCAGTTAGTTAGCTTTGTATTTTTCTATTCCCAACTTCTACATTTTGCTATTATATATTCTTTCAGTTTCAATCAAAATACCAACCACATATCTTTAGTCTGTGAAACTTGGGTATAATTCTTAAGAACTAACTCATGTACTCCATGTTGATCTAATTGGATCCCTAATTTTTACTTTGGAAGGGGTCTAAAATTATAAATTTACACCAGAAAAGTAGAATTTGCTTGCTAATATACATAATTATTGTTTTCAACCAACTATGGATTTGACAACACAATGGATGGGTACTACATTGCTCCTGCTTTTATGGACAAGCTTATTGTTCACATCTCGAATAATTTCATGAATTTTCCTAACGTTAAGGTAAGGGATGTTCTCCATTTCGTTGAATGTTTAGTATATGTTCTTGAATTCAATGGAAAACCCTTTGCTGATTACAATTTTTTCATATTTTTTGTAGGTTCCACTCATTCTTGGTATCCGTGGATGCAAAGGTCAAGGAAAGTCCTTCCAATGTGAGTTTGTGTTTGTAAAGCTGGGAATCAAGTGAGAAATATTTCCCATTCTCTCCCTTTGGCACAAATATGTGGTGTCATTCAATTTCTGGGAAAGTAAACACAAATACACACTGAGTTTTATTCTGCATGGATGCTTGTTCTTTTGATCTTAAGAGTGAGGTATTCTCCAACATGCTTTGGAAAAAAATTGATTACGGGGTCATTTTAACTATGTAATTGCTTAGTGTGGCCATAGATACTAATTGGAATCAATTAAAGGAATTTTGTGGAAAAGTAACAAAGTTTAGGCTACTTACAAATAGTGTTACACATAACAATGGAGTGTAAAATTCAAGGGATATTTTCGGTTTCTAATATTGATGTAATTTCCAATCAATGAAACAGATAAGTTTTTTTTAGGAATTTTGGCAGCTTAGAAATTTGCATAGATTTCTTATATTTTTCCCAAATTGCCACCAATAACAATTTAAGGGTTAATGTAATTTACAACAGAAATATGCTTCCTTAAAACCTTCCTTGTTTCAACAAGTCATTTCCTTAGAATTTTTAACTTGTCTTTGGTTTTTGTGTCCTTGTAGCCCAATTATGATGAGTACTAGAGAACTGGAGAGTGGAGATGTAGGAGAGCCTGCAAAATTGATTAGATAACAATACCATGAAGCATCTGGCATTATCAAGAAAGGGAAGGTGTGTGTGCTCGTCATTAATGATCTGGATGCAGGAGCTAGAAGAATGGGTGGCACAAATTGGTACACATTGAACAACCATGTGGTCAATGCCACCCTCATGAACATAGCTGATAACCCAACCAATGTTCAAGTTCCTGGCATGTACAACAAACAAGATAATCCTCGAGTTCCAATCGTTGTGACAGGAAATGATTTCTCAACTTTGTATGCTCCATTGATTCGTGACGGGCGTATGGAGAAGTTATATTGGGCTCCTACTGAGGGAAGACACAATTGGAGTCTGCCAGGGTATTTTTCGAGCAGACAATGTAGAAAATGATGACATTGTGAGGCTTGTAGATTCCTTCCTAGGCGAGTCAATTGGTATGTGTACTGGACTGAATTTATTCTATACTCCCTTCCCAATTGTAAATTTTGAACAAATCAATCGATATATATATATATATATATAT